>LN891019.1:494371-505045 GCA_900010015.1 Tuber aestivum | reverse complement strand
GAAAGTCAGCACTATTCCAGAACTCTGCCAGAACTGCACCAGGGTAAAGACCACTTTCACAACAGGCTGTAACTCTACCAATACTGGCGCCAGGTAGACGTCCTAGGTACCGTTGGAAGGCTGGCGTCGGGTAGGATCGGGGCGCCGAGTATCAGATGCTGCATCAAAAGGACGCCTGGGCAATCTGACGTCAAAGTCAGCACTCTGCCAGAACTCCGCCAGGGTAAAGACCCCTTTCATAACAGGATGTATCTCCACCAATATTGCCGCCGGGTAGACATTCAAGGTACCGTTAGAAAGCTGGCGTTGCGTAGAACCAGGCCGCTGAGTATCAGCCACTGCAACTATAGGATGCCCAGGCGATCTGGTGTCAAACTCAGCAGTCTGCCAGAACTTAGTCAGGGTAAATACCACTTTCATCACAGGCTGTAGCTCTCCCACTATTGGCGCTGGGTAGATGTTCAAGGTACCCTTGGAAAGCTGGCATCGCGTAGAATTAGGCTCCCGAGTATCAGACGCTGTGCCCAAAGCCCGCCTGAGGAATCTGGCGTCAAAGTCAGCACTCTGCCAGGGTAAGAACTGGTTCCATAACAGGATGTATCTCCACCAATATTGATGCCGGGTAGACAATAAAGGTACCGTTGGAAAGCTGGCGTCGAGTAGGATGAGGATACCAAGCATCAAATGCTGCGCCCGAAGGCTGCCTGTGGAATTGCGCATCCAAGAACCTTGCCCAGTGGAACAGCCAGCACTGGTAAAGAAAACAACAAAGTCCAGAATGCAGGGGAGGTAGTATGCCGGACACGGGTATGGGGACAGGCTGGAAATTGGTAGAGGGATGGGCGGGTAGGGGGGGGGGTGGTAGGGGTGTGGTAAAGGGGTAGCGGCTGGCAGCTGTGTTTATCACTTGGAATCTGAGAATGGTAACTAGTCAGCATAGCTCAGGATGTAATCTGGATGTGGTACTTCCTAGCATAAGCACTAGGATGGAACCCGACTCGGCACCCGAGTACCAGATGCACAGGACGCAACCAGACCTGGCACCCGAGTCCCAGACGCAACCAGACCTGGCACCCAAGTACCAGACGCACAGGACGCACCAGACACAGAATTCTTCCAGCTTGCGTCCTGACGCACTGCCCGTGCATCTGACGCAGGAATAATTTTTGCTGATGTATTCCTCGAAGACTCTGACCACGGCCATGTGTTCCTTGTCGTAAATGTCGTAGTTACATTTGGCGGGGCTGTGCTTGCGGGAATAAAAGGCAACAGGATGGAGACGTCTACTGTCGTCCTTTTGTGACATAACACCGGCAGAGACGAAGTCGGAGGCATCAGTTTCAATGATCACTTCTTTGTGAAAGTCAAAGTGGGCGAGGACCAGAGCCGTAGCAAAGGCCTTCTTTAATCGTTCGAAAGCGCATTGACATTTGGGGGTCCAAACAAAGGGCTTGTTTTTCTTGGTGAGAGCTGTCAGAGGGCACGCCAGGCGTGAGAAGGCGCGCATAAACCGTCGGTAAAAGTTGTCAAAGGCAAGAAAGGCGTGGACCTCGTGTACACGGTCGGGCACAGGCCAAGCAGTAACGCTTTCAACCTTGGCGTTATCCATTCGTATACCTTCAGGGCTGATAATGAAACCGAGGTATTCCACATGGGTGACATGATACTCACACTTCTGTGGTTTGGCTTCAAGGTCGGCATCCTGTAAAGCTTTGAGTACCCAGCGCACATGTTCTATGTGTTCCTCTTCCGTTTTGCTGTAAATGAGGATGTCATCAAGGTAGGCAGTGCAGAACTGGTCTAGCTCCTGGCATAGGACGTTGTTGATAAAGGCCTGGAAGGTGGCGGGAGCATTGGTGAGGCTGAAGGGCATGACGTTAGAGTCGAAGAGTCTGTAGCGGGTGCGGAAGGCTGTCTTCCAGCGGTTCTTTTTGTCCATTAGGACCTGGTTGTAAGCCCCACGGATGTCGATCTTGAAGTAGATTTTGGCCTCGGCAATGTTCATGAAGGTCTCGGTTAACAGGGGAAGGGGTCCGCGATCTTTGACAGTCCCTTCGTTCAATCCCCGGTAGTCCATACAGAGTCTCAAGGTGCCGTCCTTCTTTTTGATGAACAGTACTGGGGACGCGGCTGGGGAGGTAGAAGGGCTGATGAATCCTTTGTCTAGGTTTTCGTCAATCCATCCTTTTAGGGTGGCAAGCTCAGGCGGGGACAGGTTGTAGAGAGGGCCGAAGGGAGGAGTGAAACCCGGTTTCAGGGGTATCTCATAGTCCACTCCTGGTCGGCTAGGAGGCAGTTGGGTCTGTTCCTTTTCTAGGAACACCGGTAGGAAATCAGGGTACTCGGGAGGAACAATTTCCTTGACTTCCTGTTGTTGCAATACTGTATGGTCGAGAGCACGTTGGAGGGCGTAGGCTTTGAGAAAGTGGGGGATTTCATGTTCGATTCCTTAGATACCGGTTACATCGGCGGTGCAGTGTTTGAGACAGTAGTCAGATTCGAAGGTGACAGTGTTGGAGGCAAAGCGAATGGTGACATCGCATTGTTTTAACTAAGGAATACCAAGGGTAAGGGGGTAACCACCCAGTTTGGTGATAAAGGCTGGGACAGATTCAAGGTGGTCATTTATTTTTAGGACAAAATGGGTAATGTGGGTAATTGCCCCAAAGCTGATAGGTCTTCCATCAATAACCGAGAGGTGTACGGGTGCTTTGAGTTGGGATAAGGGGAGGTGGTGACAGCTAGCGAAGTCTATATCCATGAAAGCATATCCAGTTGCTCCAGAGTCAATGAGGGCGTGGGATCGGATTATGTGTTGGTTGTCTATATTATCACTGGCGACTACCAAATGGTTATCCTCAATTCCGTTTTCCATTTCATCCAAAGATAAACTAGAGATAACTAAACCAGGAGAAGACTTAACATGTCCCATGTCAGTGCCGGAGTCTGCACATGGCACGACTAGTTTTCTGACTCTTCTGAGGCAGGGAGGGGCTCCTCAGGAGCAGGAGCAGTGTGGGTGGCGGCCCCATGCATGGGGCGGAGTCCCTTGTTGAGACAGGCACGAGCCATGTGTCCATGCCCTCCATAGTAAAGGCAGAGGCCACGGTTGATCCTTTCTTGCCTTTCGGCAGGAGATAGTTTCCTGCGACCTGCAGAGAGGTCCATTGGGCCCAATACGGTGCCGGTGGCTGTGGAAGTTGGAGGGGGGACAGGAGTGGGGGGATGAGGTGCGGCGGGGGTAGAGGTTCTCCAAGACGTAGAGGAGGAACCTTTCTTTTCGGCAGCCCGGGCACGGACGTTGTTGTCTAGCTGCTTAAGGAGGGAGAAGTAGTCATTCCAAGCTTCAGGAACTGGGAAAACATGTACTAGGGCATCCTTCAGCTCGGTGCTGAGGCCCTGATATAGGCAGGTGTGTTTGGCGGCGTCGTTCCAAAGTGTGTCCACTGCCAGGCGTTGGAAGTCGGCAAGGTACTCCACGAAGGGTCGGTTCTTTTGCTGAAGGCTCCTCAGGGCCCGTTCTGCGGTTTGGACCCTGTTGGGGTCACCAAAGGCTTGTTCCAGTTCGGCGTAGAATTCCTCCATGTTCGCAAAGTCGATGCGGTCATTCCTGACTCGATATTGGACTTGGACGAAGGCACGTCCATGGAGGAGGCCGAAGGCATAACCGAGGCGGTGTTGGTCACTGGTGAACTGGTGGGCATCACCCTGGAGCTTCATTTTCAGTTGGGTGAGGAACGGGCGGAGCTTGTCGGTAGCGCCGTCGAATTTTTTGGGGTCGGGTATCGAAACTTGTTTGTTGCCACCAGCAGGAGCTGCGGCACCGGGGGCGGGCATGAGGGCGAGGGTGGCATTCAGGGACGTGAGGGTAGCGTTGGCCTGTGCTAGGTTGGCTTCAATAATAAGGAGTCGAGCCTCGACACCTTGGCCTTCGGTATGGGCTTCATCTCATTCTTGGGTCAGGAGGTTGCAATGTTGTTGCAGTTGTTGGTACTGGGGGGTCTGTTTGGGAGGGGTGGGGTTGGCTTGTCGAGGAGGAGGAGCGGGTGTGTTCAAGAGTTGTCTTGCTAGGTTCCTGCTGAGCATGAACTGGGCGCGGATTTGGGCTTCGTCTAGCCCCTGGATGTCTTGGTCTTGTAGGGCCCTAAGAGCCTGCAGGGGACCGTTGATGTTGGCAGGGAGATGGGAGGTGGCCATGGTGTGGTGTGGGTTAGGTCCTGGTAGACGCAATCTTGTGTAACGGACAGGGTCTGAGGGTCGGGTAGCCCAAGGCACACCACGATCAGGACAGGCAGGACTGTGAAGGCGAGGTCTAGGTGTGGGGGTACAACCGAAGCGAGTTGCAAGAGGTTTGGGGTTCAGGGGTTCAGGGTCAGGGTTCCTAAGTTCAAGAGGATGCCAGAAAGTAGAGTGTGTAATTCCTAGGTACAGGTGTCCGAATTATATCTAAGTTTATTTATCCTAGTCCCGCTAAAACATGGCTTATGATCTAGCTAACATCCCTCGTAACCCATAAATCATAACAAAATCACAACCACGGCTAACCGTCCCGCAACCCTCCTCCCAAACATAAATCCGTAAATCACTACCAACAGGCTCACTGGCGCTCATGCCGTAAACGACATCCCGTATTAACACGTCTTCCTGTCTCGCTGCCCTATCCACCATTCACACCACCATGAGCAATTTCGCTTTCCACATACTCAATAAATGAAATTTCCAATCTGTCCCAACAATGTCGAGTATTCCTCCAATGTCCCGCAATATCAATAAACATGCTATCACAAGAAAAACAACGGGGTCCTTTAACCAACTCATAACTCCTGGCCCAAGCCAACACTTGCGTGACCTGTTCAGCCTGTTCCAAATCACCCCACCTGCTATACACCCGAACCCAGTGCAAGTCCATACACTTGTCCAAACACGCCGTGGAGCTGTCAAAATGCGCACAAAAAGCCTTAATCACAGACTGCCCATCCAGTTGCCTCCCTCGTTTCGCAATCGGGTCGTCGCAGGACGGGCATGTATTCGTATCGCGGGGTAGGAAAAACCACTTGTTGCCCCCAATCCGTGCACTCGGGATTCTGCGGTATCCGTGCTCGTGTGCTGTAAGACATCTATCACAGGACCATCCCCCATTCCTGACTGTCAGTCGACCAGCCTTTTCAACCAGCAATGTCCCGTCAAACGGATTTCCGGCCACCACCAACTCCCCATCCACATCTTTCACATTCTTCGGGATGCCGAGTCCCAACCATCTATGTCGTCTCCACCACTCTTTCCAAAGGCCCACCTTCTGGTCCTTAAACAGAGTGTCCATGTGTGGCCGACATTGGAGATATCGATCGGTCGTGATCCAGTGGTCCCGGTCATTCCTACCCACGCAGTCATCATGACCAACCAGGCCTGTGCCACTCCGAATCGTTGTCAGTACATAGGCATCCAGTCTCGTGAGTCCTCGGAGATGTCGGGGCGCCGATGGATCCCGCTCATAATACCCATGTCCCTGCACCCGATGCCACACAGTCCACTCATCCCGCCGCAGTTCCCGTGCCAAAGCTGCATGTCCGATCCTAAAGCTGACCCCGTCCCAGTCTTGGGGCCGCAATTCCCGGTGCACATATTTCTTCGCGTGCCTGTCGACGAGCTCATTTCCAGCCACACCTGTATGTCCAGGGACCCACTCACATGTGATTGTCCCACAGCCGTTCAGAAGCGGGACAAACGCTTCCCACATTTCCGCCGAGTCACCCTGAGGAAACATTCCATCAATCAACATCAGTGCAGAGACACAATCAAGGAATATGTGAGCATCCCGCCCGGGGTGGACTTCCTTCAAGTACCGCAATGCCCCCATAACTGCAAACAGTTCACATTCCACAATGCACCACGACGGCGGCACCGCCTGTCCCATCGCCCGGGTCGCACCCTGATGATACACCACCCATGCTGCCCCCACCTTTCCTGAGTGTTTGGATCCATCTGTGTACCCCACCACTCCCGGAGTACCCATCAATGCACCAATTTTTGCAGTATGTTGTGCAGTGATCACCTCCTTCCCCTTGCCAATCCTCACTGACGGCCGCTCTCTGAGTTCGAGGTCCGATGATTGTCTCTGAGCCACCATGCCTTCCTCCTTCCAGGCCATTCTGATATGCCCGAACCATAGATGGTTATCACAGTATCTCAGGTTTATGAGCCGACTGTAACAACGACGCTGTAAGTACCGTCTCTGAATATGAGTGGGCGGCACACCAAACTCAGCCAACAAAATGTTATTAGCCAGCTTGAAGGGGGTGTGGAAACCCGAGCGAAGGCATTGGTTGACATGGACCTGAATCTGCTTCACATATGACCCATAGTCGGTTACAAACTCAAGTCCATAGTAGACCATCGGGAGGTAGGCTGCTTGCACCAATCTGTAAGTCTCCCACGCCCCAATACCCCCCACACCACCATATCGTCGCCCCAACGCCCCAATTCTCCTCCTTACCTCCAACCCTCTTTTCAACCAATACTTCATGTGAGCGGAAAAATTAAGGAAAACATTAAACCTGTATCCAAGTACCCGCAGGTCATCAGATGGTTCCACCAGTTCCCCTCCTAATTCTAGCCCATCCCATGCCCTATCACCACACCCAATCCATTGGGTCTTCAGGACTCTAAACCCCATTCCTCTAGCTCTTGCCACTCTATCAAGGTCCGCAAATCGCTCATCTGCATGTCCTTTCGCAGCTTCCTGACTCTGCCCGGCCACCAAGATCACCCCATCATCCACATATGACACCACCACATGCCGCACCCCCGGAGAATATCGCATCCTGGGAGTGAAAATATCAGCCACATATGCGCCAAACAAAAAGGGGGAGAGAGGCGATCCCTGGGGAATCCCCTTGCTGGTGTGGAACCGTCTCGAAGTTCGTCCATTGAACCGGAATCTGACAGTCCTGTTTGAACACCACCTGCGTATCCAGCTACACAAAGTCGCAGTACATCCCCTTGCCATCAAAAAGTCAGAAAGCAGGTCGACATCAATGTTATCAAACCCTCCTTCAACGTCAACTGACAGCATCATCCTGTGGTACCCCTCATTATGTTTCAGGAACTCAAATGTGACTGCCATCGCATCGTGGACACCCCTCTTTCTTCGCGAACCGAACTGTGTTTCCCCGAGCTCCAGGCATTGTGCCAACCTGATGAGAATGACCCGCTCGGCCACCTTGGCCAAAACCGGTAGCAGGTGTATCATCCTCCATGCTTTAACCACATCATATCTGGGTTTCCCGACTTTGGGGTTCAATACCACCTCTGCCTCATGCCAATCCGGAATGTCATGTCTCAGCCCATAGTCTACTAGGCGTCTCAGGTTGTCCGGCTGTCTGCGCTTCCAAAACCTCAGGAATGGATATCGCATATCATCTAATCCGGGTACCGTGTTCGTCGGTGATCTGGCCAATGCCAGCTCCATTTCCCGGGCCGTATCGATCTCCATCTGCGGAGGTGCCCATGGGGACTGCTCACCAGGATTTAGCTGCCCCGCGATTGCAACCGCAATGTCCTCATGAGTCGCCGCAACCTCTCCACTAGCAAGAACCATAGCAGGCAAGGTCCTCCTAGCATCCAATCGTTGTACCAGCTTAAACACCCCTGGGTCTTCTGCTTGACCCAGTTGCTCCCTGATGTACTCAAACCGCGCCCGGACAACGGACGACCTATACACACTCCTGGCAAGCCGATAATCAGTATCATAGGAAGTGTCTTTCCGGCGGAACTTGCGTAGTCTTTGAACGTCTCTCCGCATTCGTTCCAAGTCCGGAGACCACCACTTGCAAGGCACTCGACCCGCTGGAGGTCTGGGTAACGAGTCAATGATGCCTCGTACCCCATCCCACAGGGTATCGTCCGAACTTCCGCGGAGCAGGTCCAGGTCTCCCCCAACCCTGTCCCAGCAAACCTTCTTCCAGGCTGGGCGTGTTCGGATCATATCTGTCGGTGCTGTTATATCCAGCTTAATCAGCTGCGCCATGTGTTCACAACCAACAGCGTCGCTGTAGCGATGGCGGATCGAGTTCGCATAATGGAACCATAGGTCAATCCTCGACACGTTCCTAAACGTGGGTTCACTTGGGAAGGTCATGTTGTACCCATTGTCAGTGATCCACTTCCGCAACCATTCCCCCTTGTAGTTGTCGCCAGCCGGCTTCCAGTACGCATTGCGAGCATTCCAATCGCCCAGCAACACATCACATCCCACCAGCTTCCCCAGCTCCTCGCAAAACACCTTCTTCCCATCCTTGGGTGGAAGGTACACACCTGCCAACCGCCTCTCAACACCACCATCATAACAGCGCACCAAAGAAAAACATCTCCCATGCCCTATCACATCAAACGGCCCACACAACGATGAGCGCACAAACAGCTCAACTCCCGATCCTTCAACAAATGAAAACAAATCCCACCCACTAGGTTCATGTGGCACATGTAAACCATCGGCATCAACAGGCTGTAACGACCCTAAGTACTAGAGCTATGGTAACCTATGTCTACGCCCATACAAAGGACTAAGAGGTCTGATGGTAGACTGGGCGGATATACAGGCGTATATCCGAGAGATATCTGATGGTCCGGAAATCTCTAAAGAACAGAAGGTACTTAAGGAATAAGTGTACCTAAGTAGTAGTTATAACGTGACAATGTCCGCTCTAGCCTATGGATAGGTCAGAAGGCCTGGTGAGTTTACCCTGCCTAAGGAGGTCACGTTACCCTACCATGGAGACTGGTTTCGTGTCACCATGGACATACTTACCCCACTTTTGGGACACTATTACCCTACCTTCCGTCGGAAATGTTCTCGGAGGAATTTCGGGAAATGTTAGGATTGTTTGTTATGCAATAACGGTCGACGGGCACTTGATTGCACTTTGATCGGAAGACTACGGGAGGAGCTATAGTGCTCCGAACAAGCTGTAACTTGGTAGAATTATTCCTAACAGGTACCTGCGGCCCCAGGGTTCGCCCCGGGCGTCATAGGCCAAAATGGGTGGAGTTGCTGTTATGCTAGTTAAATGGAGTCTATGAAGACATGTCCATAACACTGTATGCGTCGTCGCCGTCCGTCCGACCGGAAGCTGTTCGCAGGATATATAAGGGGGCCAAGGTGAGAAGGTCAGGTACCTTCTGCAAAAGGAACGGAGTAAAACGGACCAAAACTGACGGAGTTAGTGTGAGCTATCCGGAAGGGTCCCCAGAGTAGTCCTGGGTAGTGCCGGAGACATCTGGGAAGGTTTTACGCCAATCATGCCTACACGTGCCCTTTCGCCGTAGACTCTTTATGGGTTGTTTGAAGACTCTAATAGCATGACACTTATCACGGTGAGTGGTGTGCCGGGGGTAAGGGACCATGGGTAGCGCCTATGGGTCCCGCCGCCGACACAGCTCTCCGAGGAAGCGTCGTAGACCCCCTAAGTTTGCAATTAAGAAAGATAGAACTTAGCCGGAAGACAGCTGATGTCTATGTAACGGTGGCTCCCTCAGGTAGATGGCTCCCAGGGATGCGACCGCACCAAACTTCAAATCTCTCAACACAGCTCTTGCAAAAGTATAAAGAATAAAAGTAAACGGTAAAACTTAATATCGTTAAGCTCAGGCTTATCTCAATTAAAGTCTCTCGAGAGGATGTTGATTGTGTCGGGGTAGGAGAGTTCTCGTATAATCTTTAAGTAGTCAGACTTATACCAAAAACTCCCCCATCAGGTTACCCCGACCAACGTGAGTATGCCCTTCTCCGTAAAGGTTGCCCCGGCACCATTACCGTGTCCCCGAAGGGCTATAGGTGTCAGCGCACTCTAGTAGAAATCTCCCATATGCACATCAGTTCCTGCGAGGTGTTTACCAATACACCGGCCGGAGTGAAAACTTCTGCACATCGGTGTCTCGTCAGTGGCTAACTGTGGAGACCCTTAGGAAAGCTAACTAAATGACTCTCTTCCCATGTGCTATGACCTATACAAGCACTCGTAGACATCAGCTGTCTTCCGGCTAAGTTCTATCTTTCTTGATTGCGAACTTAGGGGGTCTACGACGCTCCCGCGGAGAGCTGTGTCGGCGGCGGGACCCATAGGCGCTACCCATGGTCCCTTACCCCCGGCACACCACTCACCGTGATAAGTGTCATGCTATTAGAGTCCTCAAACAACCCACAAAGAGCCTATGGCAAAGGGGCACGTGTAGGCTTGATTGGCGTAAAACCTTTCCAGATGTCTCCGGCACTACCCGGGACTACTCTGGGGACCCTTCCGGATAGCTCACGCTAACTCCGTCAGTTTTGGTCCGTTTTACTCCGTTCTTTTTGGAGAAGGTACCTGACCTTCTCACCTTGGCCCCCTTATATATCCTGCGAACAGCTTCCGGTCGGACGGACGGCGACGACGTATACAGTGTTATGGACATGTCTTCCTAGATTCCATTTAACTAGCATAACGGCAACTCCACCCATTTTGACCCATGACGCCCGGGGCGAACCCTGGGGCCGCAGGTACCTGTTAGGAATAATTCTACCAAGTTACTGCTTGTTCGGAGCACTATAGCTCCTTTCGTAGCCTTCCGATCACAGCGCAACCAAGTGCCCGTCGATCGTCATTGCGTAACAAACAATCCTAACATTTCCCGGAATTC
>LN891019.1:481676-494351 GCA_900010015.1 Tuber aestivum | reverse complement strand
TCGTAGGGTCGTTACAGTCTACGAGTGCTTGCATAGGTCATAGCATATGGGAAGAGAGTCATTTAGTTAGCTTTCCTAAGGGTCTCGACAGTTAGCCACTGACGAGACACCGATGTGCAGAGGTTTTCACTCCGGTAGGTGTATTGGTAAACACCTCGCAGGAACTGATGTGCATATGGGAGATTTCTGCTAGAGTGCGCTGACACCTATAGCCCTTCGGGGACACGGTAATAGTGCCGGGGCAACCCTTACGGAGAAGGGCATACTCACGTTGGTCGGGGTAACCTGATGGGGGAGTTTTTGGTATAAGTCTGACTACTTAAAGATTATACGAGAACTCTCCTACCCCGACAGAATCAACATCCTCTCGAGAGACTTTAAATTGAGATAAGCCTGAGCTTAACGATATTAAGTGTTACTGTTAACTTTTATTCTTTACACTTTTGCAAGAGCTGTGTTCGAGAGTTTTGAAGTTTGGTGCGGTTGCATCCTTGGGAGCCATCTACCTGAGGGAGCCCCTGTTACAGTATATCGTTAAGCGAGCCTCTCGCTTAACTCTCCTCTTGAATTTTTGTTTGGATTGAACCGACGTTAAGGAGTCATGTCTGCTTAGGCAGTCACGATGGAAGAGGAATCGTCGAGTTCCGAAAGTAGTTTTGGCATTGATGATGACCCTCTTAAAGCTGCCATTTTTAGGGCCTCTATTATCGCCGACGTAAAGGGCATCGGCGGTAGAAGCGCAAAGATGCTTCTTGAAGCAGCTCCGATCGAAGTCCCCGAACATTGTCGCGATTTAGTACTTCACGATGCAGGTCTCGCTGCATTATCCTTTACGAATGATATTCCCTTCGCTCAAGGAGTGGCGGAGGGGTACGATCATCAAGAAGCCGAAAATGAGACCCGTGGACCTCCTACGATCTCTGTCGCGGAATTTTCTCGCGATTACGTCGAACCCTATATCCTACGAGAAGTGACTCGTGAAGTCACCAGCGCTCGGAAGGATTTGTTGCAATGGAATAAGGGGCAACAAAAGAAGTTTAGGCAGGAGATCATTGGATCGTCTGTGGCTTGGATGAAAAGGCAGCAGGATGCCTTTGTCGCTATGCTGAACAATCAGCTTGCGATGAAGATACGGATGGATGCGCTGGAGAAGGCATGGAATGAAGGGTATCACATCGATGAGGATAATGATGTGCTAATGATTGAGGCTGCACCGGCATTACCGCTGGTCACCGATAAACCGGACAACTTTTCGCAGCAGCTGACGATGTATCCTCGAGACGATCGATATAAACCAGAATTAAGTCCGTTAGGGTTGCGGATTCTGGAAAGTTTAAAAACGGGAGAATCAGAGGCAGCTCAGTCCTTTGCCCGCGTTACTACCCGTTCACTCTCTACAACGGTAGCTCGAAGTCATTCAGTTAGTCCCATCGGGGGTATACGACGACATGTGTCTCCGAGACCCCCTCGATCTAGCACAACGAGACCATTAAGGTCCCCGTCTCCATCAATTACTGTGACCCCAGTCCAGCCTCCAGTATCACAGACTCTCCTCCCTCCTCCGAGAGCGATCGGATCAGTTCCGACCCCGTCCCCTACTCCTGTTGCCGTCCCATGGCCCGTCATGCGAGAAGGGTCTCCCGGCTTAGCTGAAAAAGTCGAAAAGACTTTGAAAATGTGGGAAAACCCTAAACGAGGGAATCCAAATCCTTTCACAGCCTCTCAGGGCACTCCCGTCCCTGTCGCGGCTACCCCTAGCCAAACCAACCGGCCACCGACACAAGTGCCAACGGCACCGGTTAAACCTTCGGGTAATGCTGGTTTCTCAGAGTTTGGACCACCGCCGCCTACACGAGGACCCTACTGTACCCCCACCTGTCGTGGATGGGGAGCAAGACATGACAGATTTTGTTACCCACCACCAGTTGAGGTACCAGAAAGCCCTCCGGCGGCAAGCAGACAAGATAAGGGAAAGGGAAAGAAAACGGGAAAGAAGGGACCCCTATGTGGGTATTGTCTACAACGGGGTCATGAAGGACCTCCAAAACACCCAGAGACCTGCCGCGCTTTGGCGGAATGGTTAAAGGTGTCGCAGGCTGCGCCAAACCCGATACCGTCGGGGAGTAACCAGCCAGCAGGCTCAGTGCCGCCACAAGCACCATCAGGAGGGGGTCCTCCGGATGATGGGAATCGTGGTGGTCAAGACGAGCAATTTGATGGTTATGAGAGACCAAGGGAAACTTTCGGTGGCAACGCCGGAGGCAGTGGGGGTGGTAACCTACCTCCCGGAGGTGGATTCTTTGGAGCTGGCGCAGGAGATCCGGGTGATTCCGATCCTGATGACAGTTCTGATGATGATGCCGACTCCCTACCTGATATCACACCCTATTTCGGACTACGTCGCAATGGCTGGAGCGATGAGATGAAAGACCGATATGACCGTCGGGCAGATGCACTACGAGAACGGTTGCAAAACCAATCTCGTTCCTCGTCTTCATCAAGTCGCAGGAAGCCGGAAAAGCTAAGCGGCATTCTCACATTTAAGGGAGTGATTGCGGACCTGGCTAGTTTTCTGACTCTGGTCGAGGTCAAGTTTGAATACTTTTCCAATTGCCGTCTGACGGACATGGACAAGATCAACTTGGTCATACCTCTTCTCGAAAACGAAGCTCGTAACTGGTACTTGGGGATACACGCTCACATCAACCGTGAGGCTGCAAAAAGAGGGGGAATGCCATTCAATAAGAACGGGCCGCTCCGGACATGGAAGGGTTTCCGTGAACGGTTGGAGCAGAGTCACGGAGGTGACAATGTGAATCGGGATAAGAATCTTCTCGTGTGGAATAACTTAGTGATGACCCCCAACCAGAGCAGTCCTTACCTGGATAAGATTATCGATCTGAGGTACAAGCTGAATTACACAGACCATCAGCAGGTTAAGGATAAGGTTAGGGCTGGGATAAGTTCCGAGCTTGGAAAAGCATGGGCGTTGACGAAACCCCACCCCGAAGCCCTTAACGAGTACCTAGATTTGCTTCGGCAAGTTGGTCACGATTTAGAAGACGATAAACGTTTCGGACATCTCAATGACGAGAAGCCCTCGAAACCACGAGAGAAGAGAGAAAAGGAGACTTCTAAACCTACTGGAAGGTTTAAGAAAAGGGAGAAGGGTTCGGGTTGGAAGGACAACAAACCAGGGAAGACCGCAAATGTTGGCGCCGGGAAGCAGGCTGGGACGTCTGAGTATGCTATTGCTCATCAAGGCATCCCGCAGACCCTGACTGATAAACGACGCAACAATAAGCAATGCACTAAGTGTGGGAAGGAAGGACACTTCTGGAGACAGTGTTCGATGACATCCCCAGTTGTTTATGCCGTGAAGAATACTGCGGGAGTGAAACGGTCACACCCAAAAGCAGAATCTTCGACAAAGGGCAATAAACGACTCAAGCGTATTGAAGCGTCTCGTCCGCCGCCTTCGGGTCCCAAGCTTTTAGAAGCCCGCAAACCCTCTCCTACTATTATGGAGGTTGATACGGACCTCAGCGAAGGTAAGAACCTAATCCTAAGAAGGAAATAACATAAACTAACCTATCCAGATCAACGATGATCTTGAAGAAAGGATAGCCACTCCAAGTGGAAAGGATTAAGGTAAGAACCAATCCGCGTTGACTAGCTCTTCAGTTCTGACCAGTCTTTGATACAGGAGTATCGAGAGACTACCTGGTCAGGTAGATGTTACGGTCGCGCGTGGTGTTCGGGTTTTTTCTTTAAGTTCTTAAGTTTAGTTATTTCTTATGTTATCATTCATGTTGGACATTTCTGGGAAAATTACTTTCAGGTGTTTTCTTTGGATAAGCATTCTGCTCCGAGGGGTCGCTTCGGAAAATGGGAACCGCGCGACATTCGGATGGAGCACAAAGATGCCCTGTTTGGCACCGGTTGACTGGACGTCTCCGGAGAGCAAATGTATTTTCTTGTCTTATATGGGTCAGTTGTCTTGTACGGTTGGAATTGGTTCGGGTCATTAGTCTTGAATAAAAGTTATCTTCAAGTTTACCTGAGGAGGGTTTAATACCCGAAATCATGCTGGCGTGATAGTAAACAGCACTCCAATCCCTTTATTGATTAAACAATTCTTGAAAACGTTTACCGACCCGTTGTGGCCGCTCTTGTGTCGAAGGGCAAGAGACTAGCAAGAATGAGTACGATAAGACAGTGAAAGAAGGCCAGGCACTCGAGCCCACCCCGACATAGCAAATCAATTCATTTAAGGGTGAAACTGGATTGGCGCATAGGGTGTAGGCAAGGAAGTGCCGAAGCACTATTGCTACCAGATAGCGGAGCGACAGGCCCCGTACTAAGTAGTCAATGGGTTAAGAGTACCCAAGCTCCTTGTGTAAAGAAAAGGATCCATACTCCGATTAAGGATGCAAGCGGAAATAATATACCTGGATCAGGTCTTCATTATACCAAGTCATTAGACTTGAAGATCGGTGATCATGTAAATGGTATGCGCTTTGAGGTAGCCGATATTGCCGACAGAAGAGTCGACGGTTATCTTCCAATGTCGTGGCTGAGAGATCATAACCCCGACATAGATTGGAAAGTAGGATCCCTGACCTGGCGCTCAGATTTCTGTAAGGCAAATTGTCTTACGGAGCAGAGACGGTTAGTATACATGTCGGATGAGGAGCTATTGACAGAAGATCCAGAAAATGTATATTTTCTAGGAACTGTAGAGTTTGCCGATGAGAGAGGAGGAGATGTCACGATCCAACTCCCGCCGGAGTACAAGGATTTTGATGATATCTTCAGCCAAGAAAGGATAGATGCGTTACCGGAACATACAAAGTATGATCACAGGATCGAATTGATCCCCGGAAGCACCCCGCCTTGGGGTCCCATCTATCCGATATCAGAGAAAGAGCGGAAAGCACTTAAGGAGTTCATAACCGAGATGTTACGGACAGGAAAGATAGAAAGATCTACTTCCTTATCCTCCGCTCCTATACTGTTTGTGCCAAAACCTGGTGGTACACTGAGACTGGTAATAGATTACCAAGGGCTCAATAAAATAACGGTGAAGAACAAATATCCTCTCCCGTTAATGAATGAACTGCGAGGAAGGCTCTCCAAAGCCACAGTGTATACCTTGATGGATCTCAAGAATGGCTGTTGGGGGATCCGGATGGCCAAGAAGGCTACCGGAGATACACACTCGCATGAGGAACTCACGGCTTTCCGTAGCGAATTGGGATTACATCACTTTAAGGTGATGTCCTTTGGGTTATGTAATGCACCCGCCACCTTCCAGAGCATGAAAAATGACATATTTAGAGATAGGCTGGGAGAAGGAGTCGTAGCCTATATGGACGATATTCTGATCTATTCAGAGACCATTGAAGAACATGTCTCATTGGTTAGGCGCGTAATGGAAAGACTTAGGAAACACCGACTATGTGCAAACATAAAGAAGTCGTTCTTCCACAGACGTGAGATAGAATTTCTAGGTTATAGGATATCCGAAAAGGGAATATCTATGACCACCAAAAAGGTGGATTCCATCTTGGAATGGAGGAAACCGACTAACGTCGTCGGAGTCCAAAGTTTTCTGGGCTTCGCCAACTTCTATAGGAGGTTTATAGAAGGTTTCAGCAAAATAGCGAAGCCTTTGACGGACCTTACTAAGAAGGATGTTAAATTTGATTGGACCCCTGCTTGTAGCGAGGCATTCTTTGAGTTAAGAAAGGCCTTCACTTCGGGACCAATCCTAGCACACTTCGATTCTACCCGTCAGACCAAGTTGGAGACGGACGCAAGTGACTTTGCTCTGGGTGCCGTGCTGTCTCAGTTCTGCGAAGATGAGAAATGGCATCCAGTGGCCTTTCATAGTAGGAAGTTCCACCCAGCGGAGATAAATTATGATGTACATGACAAAGAAATGACTGCCATAGTTGCAGCTTTCAAGGAGTGGGAACCTCTGTTTCGGTCGGTAGAGGGTGAAATCTCGGTTTACACCGATCACAAGAATTTGGAGTACTTTAATAGTACTAAGACCCTCAACCGCCGACAACATCGCTGGGCAGAATTCCTGCAACCATTCAATTTCAAGGTAGTTTACCGGGAAGGAAGATTGAACACGAAGGCTGATGCACTGTCAAGGCGTGGAGACCACCGCCCTGAAGGGGGGAGTAATTCTCTGTCAGAGACACCAAAGCCGCTTTTTCGCCCCGGGCAATGGGTTGTGGGACAGGAGCGCGACCTCTTACGACCACAAGCATCGGCAGCCTGTCAAGGGTACCGGTTACAATCAGCATTTTTGGATGCATTACGAATTGCTGCGAAACAGGATCCTGTCTATATGAAGGAGTTAAAGGCGGTGTTAGCGGAAGACAAAGGAGTCGACGGGAACCTGACAATAGAAAGAGATCTCCTTCTATATAAAAACAGGTGGTACATTCCTGACTCACAGGATTTGAAGGATAAGATCATGGATGCTGAACATGACTCCCGTATTGCGGGACACTTTGGGACATATAAGACGGTAGGCAGGGTTAGGGCTAACTTCTTTTGGCCAAAGATGGATGAGACCATTACGGACTATGTTCGTACATGCGATACCTGTCAACGGAACAAATCCGTTAAGCATAAGAAGTTTGGTCTGCTGGAACCTGTTGGTGTACCCTTGAGACCGTGGACGGATATCTCAATGGACTTCATAGTTGCACTACCGAAATCAGAAGGGTATACAAAAATTTGGGTCATCGTGGATCGATTCTCAAAGATGGCACACTTTATACCTTTGGCCACTGAGACCCCCATCAAGGATCTGGCTCTGATATTCCTGAAGGAAATTTGGCGGCTCCATGGGCTCCCAGAATCTATTATCTCTGACCGTGATAGTCGATTTATATCCAAATTTTGGATAAGCCTGATGCAACAGTTGCAATTGAAACTACGGTTATCGAACGCTTTCCACCCTGAGACTGATGGGCAGACTGAGCGGGTGAACCAGACCTTAGAGCAATACTTGAGAAGTTATTGTTCTTACCAGCAAGATGATTGGGCATCCCTACTACCTTTAGCGGAATATGCATACAATACTTCAACCTCTGAGTCAACTAGATTATCTTCTTTTGAGATCAATTACGGTTTCAACCCACGGACCAACTGGTCGGGTACCGTTTCAGAGCAACAAGGTGTTCACCCCAGTAGCGAGCTATTGGTAGGGAATTGGGAAGGTGTCTGGCAAGAAGTCCGAGATACACTTAAGCGAGCTCAAGAGAGGCAAAGGAAATGGCATGACCAGAAACGGTTGCCATCACCTGAATATGTTACAATGGAGGATGTCACAAATGGCAGGGCAAAAAACGCTGATCGCATGATGCTAAATCGAAAGAACATCCGTACTAAGCAACCTATGGAGAAGCTGGACCATCGAATGTTTGGACCCTTTGTGGTCAAGCAAAAGGTAGGTAAGCGAGCTTACGAACTCCTATTGCCTGCCCGTTCGTCAATCCATCCAGTATTCAATGTCGGACTCTTAGAACCCTATCGAGAGGACCCAAGTGGTAGAAGGACTAAAGAAGTCCCAGTCCCCGAGATAGTAGACAATGAGCCCAGTTATGTTATCGAGGCAGTCATAGACAGTCGATGGTACGGAAATATGAAAGCGAAATTTCCAAATCGCTTCGTTCAGTACCTAGTTTCATGGGAAGGCTATGGCATAGAGGAGAACTCTTGGGAGCCATATGAGATGCTAGAAGACACTGGCTTACAGGCCATAAAGGATTTCCACCATCGGTATCCCCACAAACCCAGAGACCACAGGGTTGAGGACGAACCGAACCGGGGAAATAAAAGACGACGTTAGGGGACCGGGTCGGTCCTTAGAGAAGAGGGGAGTGATGTAACGACCCTAAGTACTAGAGCTATGGTAACCTATGTCTACGCCCATACAAAGGACTAAGAGGTCTGATGGTAGGCTGGGCGGATATACAGGCGTATATCCGAGAGATATCTGATGGTCCGGAAATCTCTAAAGAACAGTAGGTACTTAAGGAATAAGTGTACCTAAGTAGTAGTTATAACGTGACAATGTCCGCTCTAGCCTATGGATAGGTCAGAAGGCCGGGTGAGTTTACCCTGCCTAAGGAGGTCACGTTACCCTACCATGGAGACTGGTTTCGTGTCCCCATGGACATACTTACCCCACTTTTGGGACACTATTACCCTACCTTCCGTCGGAAATGTTCTCGGAGGAATTTCGGAAATGTTAGAATTGTTGGTTGCGCAATAACGATCGACGGGCACTTGATTGCACTTTGATCGGAAGACTACGGGAGAAGCTATAGTGCTCCGAACAAGCTGTAACTTGGTAGAATTATTCCTAACAGGTACCTGCGGCCCCAGGGTTCGCCCCGGGCGTCATAGGCCAAAATGGGTGGAGTTGCTGTTATGCTAGTTAAATGGAGTCTATGAAGACATGTCCATAACACTGTATGCGTCGTCGCCGTCCGTCCGACCGGAAGCTGTTGGCAGGATATATAAGGGGGCCAAGGTGAGAAGGTCAGGTACCTTCTCCAAAAGGAACGGAGTAAAACGGACCAAAACTGACGGAGTTAGTGTGAGCTATCCGGAAGGGTCCCCGGAGTAGTCCTGGGTAGTGCCGGAGACATCTGGGAAGGGTTTACGCCAATCATGCCTACACGTGCCCTTTCGCCGTAGACTCTTTATGGGTTGTTTGAAGACTCTAATAGCATGACACTTATCACGGTGAGTGGTGTGCCGGGGGTAAGGGACCATGGGTAGCGCCTATGGGTCCAGCCGCCGACACAGCTCTCCAAGGGAGCGTCGTAGACCCCCTAAGTTTGCAATCAAGAAAGATAGAACTTAGCCGGAAGACAGCTAATGTCTACGAGTGCTTGCATAGGTCATAGCATATGGGAAGAGAGTTATTTAGTTAGCTTTCTTAAGGGTCTCGACAGTTAGCCACTGACGAGACACCGATGTGCAGAGGTTTTCACTCCGGTAGGTGTATTGGTAAACACCTCGCAGGAACTGATGTGCATATGGGAGATTTCTGCTAGAGTGCGCTGACACCTATAGCCCTTCGGGGACACGGTAATAGTGCCAGGGCAACCCTTACGGAGAAGGGCATACTCACGTTGGTCGGGGTAACCTGATGGGGGAGTTTTTGGTATAAGTCTGACTACTTAAAGATTATACGAGAACTCTCCTACCCCGACAGAATCAACATCCTCGCGAGAGACTTTAAATTGAGATAAGCCTGAGCTTAATGATATTAAGTTTTACCCTTAACTTTTATTCTTTACACTTTTGCAAGAGCTGTGTTCGAGAGTTTTGAAGTTTGGTGCGGTCGCATCCTTGGGAGCCATCTACCTGAGGGAGCCCCCGTTACACAGGCGGCTCCAAAACAAAAAAGCAAATCAACATATCAAAACAAATCAAATGCCGCCTCCTGGTTCCTCACCCCCTTCCCAACGTTTAGTGCAAGGGTTGTAAAATGCATTAAAGTGGGGATTCTGCGGAACCACGTGAGCTCACCGAGCCCTCACCATGAATAGTTGTGTACCCCACAACAACGGGTTGTTCAATCATGCCACAGACATATCTGGTCTTATCAAGACGACCAATTCTGGGGAGACCATTCTTCTTGGTAGGTGGTGCGGGAGACACTGGAGGGGGAGGGGGAGGGGTGGGGGAGGGGTCAACTTCCTTGCCCTTGGACGATGAGGCCTTCTTGCCCCGATTCTTCCTGTTCCTGTTTCTCCTGGCCTTTTCCTCCTTGCATTCCTTGGTCACATGCCCTGCCTCATGACAGTTAAAGCACCTGACCACCTTCTCTTCCTCACAGGTCTTGAACGTATATCCGACCTCATGACAGTTGTTGCACCTGAGTGCCTGTTTGCACTCGTACGCCATATGCCCAACCTTGCTGCAGTTCCTACACCTCCCAGCATACTTCCCGGATGGCACAATGGTGGCCTGTGTCTGGTTGTGGGATGCCTCCATCATCCTGCAATACTCCTCATCCCTCGGTTCTCCTGCACTTTCCCTCCGATTCCGCCTCATCGTTCGGTCGGAAAATCCCTTGCGGGCGGTGTCGTCTACTGTCTCCGGCGATGGAGCTGGTAGGGGGAGTGTGGGGGGGGTGCCCCGGGTTTCGCTGGCTGTACATGACAAGTGACCTGTAAAATGATCAGACCTATCACACAGCAGACATAGTCTCCGGGTATGAGAGCAAGCGTTGCCCCTAACTCCAGGGCAGTTAATCATGCCACACTCATGGTCCTTAGACAAGTGCGACCCCAAACAAAATCGGCAGCGGGAGGGGAAAGCGCAGGTAACCTGCATGTGTCCAACCTGGAGACACTTCTGGCACACCACCGGAGGGCGATGCTCCATAAAAACTCTCACCGGCCTGGGTCATCCCCTCAAGCAAATAGTGCCTTTGGTTAGCGCCTCCAAAATGCCATCGTTCTTCTCAACCACAAATCTGATACCACAGGTTGTGGTATTGTTTTGTCTCAAGGCCTTGGGTGATCCCAACAGGGCTGGGTGCCCGGTGGTGTTGACACCTGGGTTGGACTGTTCCATGTCCAGGCGGAGGCCATCATAGGCCTTGTCGCCGGTCCAGGACTCCACCTTCCAAACTGATCCGCGGCCAGTGTCCGCCAGAGGCACCTGACCCACACGAATGGTGATCTTGTCCATATCGTGTTGGAACTCTAAGTCCGGAATCGCCAGCTCCTTGAGGAGGATCATCCTGATCCGTTCCAGCTGTCCACTAATCTGGCCGACCTCATGTTGTGCAAGCGTCATGAAGACAGAACTAATCGGGGTCCGGAACACTGCCTCCTTAATGTACGGGACCATCCCCGCAATCCTGCCTTTGTTGGACAGGAGAATATTGATGCGAGACCGGATGGTCTCAGTTGTAATACCATCTGGTAGCTCAACCGACTTCCTGTTCAGGAACCGGATGGTGAGGCCAAGGCTCTTGGCCTTGGGGGTTGGTGACGAGGACGGGGGGGCAGGCACCTTGCTGTCACCCCTGTCGAACCTAGTGTTAGCAAGGTAACTCTTCTTACTCACTACAGTCTTCCAGGCCCCAGGTACTGCTGCTGCTGGTCCTTCAGGGAGGGATGGTTCATCGTCCGTTGAAGGGGTCTCAGCCACCTTAGGCTTCATGGACGTGACCAATCTAGGCTTGGCCTTGGCCTTCTTGTCAGCCATGGGGGTGGGGGTAACAGATACTCCACCATCACTGTCTGAACTGGAAGCACTCGATGAGCTGCCCCCAGATGTGGTTGGCAGTGGAAGGGCCACCTCCACAGGCTTCCCCTTCTCCTTCTTAGGCTTCCTGCAGTCCTTCGCAATGTGCCCCATATTGCCACAAGTGTGACATTTCTTCCCCTTGTTATCAACCGGTGGGGAGACCGAGGACGTAGTTGCAGTCTTAGCGGCCGACGGGTCCATATGTCTCTTAGCCACAGTGGCCCAAGACACCTTCTTAGCAGTGGGAGGGGCCATAGCCGACTCCCCACTCACAGACGGAGTGCTTCCTGTACGGGGAGGGGGGGGGGGGGGGAGGAGGGGTAGGGGAAGCCGCCACATATTTGGTCTTACGCCTAACCGTCTCTGTTAGGTTCCTGTTCTCCTCTTCCAACTCAAAAACCCTATTCCTCGGGCTCCTGTACAACGACTTGTACTCATCCAACATCTGAAAGATAACCCTGATATCCTCTGTCACATCGCCAAGGTTATCATATCCCTCCTTGCCGCCAAACAGCACTCTCCTGACCTCTTCATCCTGGTAATCCGACTCTGAACTTGAATCCGAGCTATCGTCCGAGGGACTGGGAGCATCACCAGTACATGGAATGGCCGCCGGTGTTCCTATTTCGTTAAGGACCTCGAGAATGAAGTCCCGCGACACCACCGATTCCAAGCGTTTTGAGGGGGGGGCATACAGCTCTTCATCCACGCTCCTCAAAGCTTCCTCTGTGTCACGGCCACCTGGTGTGCTGGACGTGGAGGAACATTGGGCTTTTGGTTGCATATATCGGCTGTGGTTTCGTTGGTTGCATTGTAGGATTTCCTTTGTATTATGATTGGGGTAGGTTGCCACGCGACGGAACCTGGCGGAACATGACGGAAGGATCGCGGCTGTGCGCGACGCCAAGGACTTTCTTTTGTATTAGTGATCATGGAGGATTTCCTATCTATATAAGGGGGTGTACCCCCTTATATTTTATGTTCTTTACGCAATCTGGTAATCTCCTTCGGACACCTTTTCTTCCTCGCCCGCGGGCCTGGTTGCCTTCTTTGCTAAGAGGCTTCCCACGGGAATAACCTCTGGCTCTTTGATGGTTTCGATCATCGCTTTACAGTTGGACCTTCGTTTCGGTAAAACAGTTTCGGCTTTCCTGTCTTCGTTTCCCCGCAGGATTTCGCGTTCGTTTCGTCGGTTTAGGGGGGTTGCGTCCCTGGCTTCCCACGGGATCACAGGTTTGAGACTGGATAGCTTAGGTTTACTTTCGCTGACATCCTTTCTCCACTGTTGACTGAGGGCTTCGGCTCCTCGGTTCTACATCGATAAGGTTCGAATACATGGTCGCTCGTCGTCCTCGTCTCGCTCCTTCGTCT
>LN891019.1:365223-472946 GCA_900010015.1 Tuber aestivum | reverse complement strand
TGTACGTTCCCATGGGTAACGGCAGGTGTCCAAAGCCATCATTGCCTTTGCTCCTTGAGCCCCGGTCTGGGTGAACCAGACAAACGTGTTTCACACACTCAACACCCTCACCCATCCACACGGCAGGCAACCAGAGTGAACATTAGTTGCACCACTCCATGCGGCGGAATTCAGAGCTGGCTATTCCGTCGCCAACAAGGGGTCAGGAAATCCTCACCCATGTGTGGCATGTCGTTGTGGGACCGGCACGCGCATCCGTCCTGTCATGCCCAAAGACACATGTAGAACTGAAGCCCTGGTGCAATGTGTCAATGACCCAGCCTCAGGGGAATGACCCCCCTTCGCTATGCCGCAGGGTATGGGCTGCACCACATCACCCATGGCCGACCGTGCCTTGCCGTTCTCACCAACTGCCTGGATGTTGAAACGACTAACTAAACTCCGGAGCTAGAAGCCCGCACAGAGCTGAGAGGTGACCTATCCGAGCGCTAGCAAGACACACGAACCGGGCTGCTTACCCAGACACCGGCGGGCCCACATTCAAAGTGGGTAGCGTCCCGGTCGGTTAGTTATCAGGTCAGCATACGGGGGCTGTTCCCCTCTTGGTAAACACAGGATCGCCCTGTGAAACCCTCCCCGCAGCCTTGACATGACCGGCAGTAACCATATTCGTGGGTCGTGGAGCACCTAACACATTCCCACCCATTTTCCTGGACAATTAGCTGCCCGTTCCGTTCCACCAGGAGTGTCCTATCAAACGGATTCCCGGCAACCACCAACTCGCCATCCACCTCAAGGACACTCTTCGGAATTCCCAGTCCCAACCACCGGTGCCCTTTCCACCACTCTAGCCATTCCCTGACCTTCCCGTCTTTGAACAACGTATCCGCCGAGGGTCGGTCCCGAAGGTATCGCATAGTCGTGATCCAATGTTTCCGATCATCGCGGCTAGGGCAGTCATCATGCCCTACCAGTCCAGTGCCGCTCCGTATTCGTATCAGGACATATACATCTAGCCTGGTAAGCCCCCTGAGGTGTCGTGGCGAGGCTGGCCCCCGTTCATAGTAGCCATGGCCCTGCACCCGGTGCCACCCTCCCCACTCGTGTCGGCGTAGCTCGTGCGCCATTGCCGCGTGTCCGATGCCAAAGCTAACACCTTCCCAGTCAGCTGGTCTCAGCACACGCGACACACATTCTTTAGCCTTCAAGTCGACCAGCTCGTTCCCGGCGATACCAGTATGCCCCGGGACCCATTCGCAGTGTACCCTCCCACACCCATTCAGCAGCAGGGCGAGCACTTCCCAGGCCTCAGCCGAATCGCCTTCAGGAAACATGTTCTCGATCAACATCAGCGCAGGGACACAATCCAAAAAGATATGGGCGTCAGCCCCAGGGTGAACCTCCTTCAGGTATCTCAAGGCTCCCACGACTGCAAACAGCTCACATTCCACAATGCTCCACGATGGGGGTACTGCCTGTCCCATTACACGCACGTTTCCTTGATAATACATGGCCCACGCTGCACTGGCCTTGCCCGAGTGCTTGAACCCATCAGTGTACACCACCACCCCTGGCGAGTTCATAAGGCCAACGATCTTGTCGGCGTGCTTGGCAGTGATCACCTCCTTGCCTTTACCGATGACAACCGTCGGCCGCTCCCGCAACTCGACGTCCGATGTCTGCCGCTGCGCCACCATGCCTTCCTCCTTCCATGCCAGCCTGACGTGCCGGAACCAAGGGTGGCTGGCACAATGTCGTAGGTTGATGAATCGGCTGTAGCATCGTTGCTGGAGGTACCGCCCTTGTACATGAGCAGGCGGTACACCAAACTCTGCCAACAAAATATTGTTAGCCAGCTTAAAGGGGGTACAGAACACGGAACGCAGGCAGTTGTTGACATGGACCTGAATCTGTTTCACATACGACTTATAGTCGGTTACAAATTCAAGCCCGTAGTAGACGGTCGGGAGGTAGGCTGCTTGCACCAAACGGTAAGTTTCCCACGCTCCAATACCTCCCACGCCGCCATATCGCCGTCCCAACGCCGTAATCCTCCTCCTCCCGTCCAAACCCCTGTCCAACCAATACCTCATGTGGGCAGAAAAATTAAGGAAAGTATTAAACCTATATCCAAGTACCCGCAGGTCCTCAGACGGTTCAACCAGCTCCCCCGTCAGTTCCAACCCATCCCAAGCCCTATCTCCAAACCCAATCCACTGGGTCTTAAGGGCACTGAACCCCATACCACGAGCCCTTGCTACCCTATCGAGGTCCGAGAATATTTCCTCAGCATGCCCTTGAGCTGCCCTCTGACTCCCAGCAGCCACCAGGACCACTCCATCATCCACATAGGACACCACCACATGCCGCACTCCCGGTGAGTATCGCAACCTAGGTGTGAAAATATCGGCCACATATGCACCGAACAGGAACGGGGACAGGGGAGACCCTTGTGGGATACCTTTGCTCATGTGGTACCTCTTAGAAACCCGCCCATTAAATCGGAACCGAACTGTCCTGTTAGTACACCACCGCTGTATCCAACGACACAGTGTAATGGTGCATCCCCTTGCCATCAAGAAATCGGAGAGGAGGTCAATATTAATGTTATCAAACCCTCCTTTCACATCCACCGATAGCATCATCCTGTGGTAGCCCTCATTGTGCTTCAGGAACTCGAAAACAACTGCCATGGCATCGTGGACACCTCGTTTCCGTCGCGAACCGAACTGTGTATCTCCCAACTCCAGACATTGTGCCAGCCTAATGAGAATTACCCGTTCTGCCACCTTTGCCATAACCAGTAACAGGTGAATCATCCTCCAAGCCTTGACCACGTTGTACCGTGGTTTGCTAACCTTGTGGATGAGCACCACTTTGGCCTCATGCCAATCCGGGACATCATATCTCAGCCCATGGTCCACCATCCGCCTCATGTCCTCAGGACACCCTCTCTTCCAAAACCTCAGAAAAGGGTACCCCATGTCATCCAATCCCGGACCAGTGTTGGTGGGCGACCTTTGTAATGCCAACTCCATTTCTCGGGCCGACTCGAGAGCCACCTCAACGGGTGCCCATTCTGGTCGATCCCCCGGTTCCAATTGTGCCGCAGTGGCATCCGAGATGTCTCCATGGGTTGCCGCAACCGTGCCATCAGACAGCTCCATAGCTGGCAGTGTTCTTCTGGCATCCAAATGTTGCACCATCCCAAACACAGCGGGGTCCTCGGCCTTGCCCAGTTGTTCACATATGTACTCAAACCGTGCCCGGACCACCGAAGCCCTATACACACACCTTGCCAACCGATAGTCAGCCTTGTAATCAGGGTCCTGCCACCCAAACCGTCTCAGTCTCCTGACATCCTGTCGCATGCGCTCCAGCTCAGGTGTCCACCACCGGCATGGAATCCTACTGGGCGGAGGCCTGGGTAATGCATCGACAATCCCCCGAGCCGCAGCCCAAAGCTCGCCATCTGGTACAACCTTCAGAGCCTCCAGTTCCGCGGCAACCTTTTCCCAGCAGACCTTTTTCCACGCCGGGCGTGTCCTCGTCATATCAGTTGGTGCCGTCACATCCAACTTGATCAGCTGCCCCATGTGTTCACACCCGGCAATGTCGCTGTACCGGTGTCGAATCGAGTTCGCATAATGTAGGCACAGGTCGATCCTTGAGATGTCGCGGAAGGTAGGCTCGGCAGGGAAGGTCATGTTGTACTCGTTGTCCTGCATCCACTTCCTCAACCATCCACCCCTGTGGTTCCGGCCGGCAGGGTCCCAGTATGGGTCTTGGGCATTCCAGTTACCCAACAACACGTCGCACCCGACCAACTTCCCTAACTCCCCGCAAAACACCTCCTTGCCATCCTTTGGTGGAAGGTAAACACCAGCAAGCTTCCTTTCCACCCCATTATCATAACAGCGCACCAAAGAAAAGCATCTCTCATGCCCTATCACATCAAAAAGCCCGCACAAAGCCAAGCGCACAAAAACCTCAACGCCTAAACCCTTAACAAATGAAAACAAATCCCACCCGTTAGCTTTATGTGGCACATGCAAACCATCCACATCAACTGGTGGTTCCAAAACAAAAAATAAATCAACGTAAGAAAACAACTCAAACGCCGCCTCCCGATTCCTCACTCCCTTCCCAACGTTTAATGCAAGAGTCGTAAAATGCATTAATTGGGGGCTTCTGCGGAACCACGCGAGCTCACTGAGCCCTCACCATGTAAAGTCGTATACCCCACGACAACGGGGTTATCAAGCATGCCGCTCACATACTTGTTCTTGTCAAGCCTCCCAATCCGTGGTAGTCCACTCTTCTTAGTAGGTGGTGGGCGTGACACAGGAGGGGGTGGGGGAGGGGAGGGGGAGGGGTCAACTTCCTTGCCCTTGGATGATGAGGCCTTCTTGCCTCGACTCTTCCTGTTCCTGTTCCTCTCAACCTTCTCCTCCTTACATTCCTTGGTCACATGCCCCTCCTCATGGCAGTTGAAGCACCTGACCACCTTCTCCTTATCACAGTTCTTGAACGTATGCCCAACCTCGTGGCAGTTATTGCACCTGAGTGCCTGTTTGCACTCGTATGCCATATGCCCAACCTTGCTGCAATTCCTGCATCTCCCAGTATACTTCCCAGACGGCACAATGGTGGCCTGGGCCTGGTTATGGGATGCCTCCATCATCCTGCAGTATTCTTCGTCCCTTGACTCCCCTTCATTCTCTCTTCTATTCCGTCTCATCGTTCGGTCGGAGAACCCCTTACGGGCGGTGTCGTCAACTGTCTCTGGCGACGGGGCAGTTAAGGGGAGCGTGGGGGGGGCGCCCCTGGTCTCGGTTGCCGTACATGACAGGTGACCGGTAAAGTGATCCGACCTATCACACAGCAGACATAGTCTCCGGGTATGGGAGCAAGCATTTCCCCTAGCACCAGGGCAGTTAATCATTCCACACTCATGGTCCTTAGACAAGTACGACCCCAAGCAAAACCGACACCGGGAGGGGAAGGCGCAGGTAACCTGCATGTACCCAACCTGGAGACACTTCTGACACACCACCAGAGGGCGATGTTCCATAAAGATCCTCACCGGCCTGGGGTGACCCCTCAAACAAACGGTGCCCTTGGTTAGTGCCTCCAAGATGGCATCGTTCTTTTCTACCACGAACCTAATTCCACAGGTAGCGGCGTTGTTCTGTCTCAAGGCCCTGGCCGATCCCAACAGGGCAGGGCGTCCTGCAGTATTGACACCCGGGTTGGACTGCTCCATATCGAGACGGAGGCCATCATAGGCCTTGTCACCAGTCCAGGATTCCACTTTCCAAACAGATCCGCGACCAGTGTCTGCCAAGGGGACCTGTCCTACACGAATGGTGATTTTGTCCATGTCTCGTTGGAACTCAAAGTCCGGAATGGCCAGCTCCTTCAGGAGGATCATCCTGACCCGCTCCAGCTGTCCGCTGATCTGGCCGACCTCATGTTGTGCAAGTGTCAGCCAATCGGGGTCCTGAACACTGCCTCCTTAATGTACGTGACTGTCCCCGCTATTCTGCCTTTGTTGGCCAGGAGGATATTGATGCGAGACTGGATGGTCTCCGTCGTAACACCGTCTGGTAGCTCAACCGACTTCCTGTTCAAGAACCTGATGGTGAGGCCACGGCTCTTGGCCTTGGGGGTCGGTGACGAGGATGGGGGGGCAGGCACCTTGCTGTCACCCCTGTCGAACCTGGTGTTAGCAAGGTAGCTCTTCTTACCCACCACAGTCTTCCACGCCCCAGGTACTGCTGCTGCTGGCCCTTCAGGGAGGGACGGTTCCTCAGCCGTCAAGGGTGTCTCGGTCACCGGGGCTTTCTTCATCTGGACCAATCTAGGCTTGGTCTGGGCCTTCCTGTCAGCCTCGGGGGTGGGGGTAACAGATACTCCACCATCACTGTCCGAACTGGAGGAGCTCGATAATCTGCCCCCAGTTGGCAGCAGGAGGGCCACTTCCACAGGCATCTTCTTCTCTTTCTTGGCCTTCTTGCATTCCTTCGCAATGTGCCCGACCACCTTACAGGTGTAGCACCTCTTCTCCTCATCGTCAGCCTTTGAAGAGGCCGAGGAGCGTGTGGCTTTGGTGGCATCGGGCGCCATGTGCCTATTAGCCACCGTGGCCCAAGACACTTTCTTAGCAGCCGGAGCAGCCGCAGCTGACTCCTCACTCCCAGATGGAGTACTTCTGGCGCGGGGAGGGGGGGGGAGGGGGAGGAGGGGTAGGGGAAGCCGCCACATATTTGGTCTTACGCTTAGCCGTCTCTTTCAGTTCCCTATTCTCTTCCTCCAGGTCAAACACCCGGCTCCTCAAAGACCTATACAGTATCCGGGATGTATCCAACATCCTGAACACTTCTTCCATATCCTTGGCAACCTCCTCGAAGCTACCATATCCTTTCTTCCCATCAAACAACAACCGTCGAACCTCCTCCCCTTCGTAATCCGATTCAGAACTCGAATCCGAACTATCTTCAGAGGGGCTAGGGGCATCCCCAGTGCATGGGATAGCCGCCGGGGTTCCTATCTCATCAAGTACCCCAAGAATCAAGTCCCGGGATACCACCGAATCCGAACGTCTCGAGGGAGGGGCATACAGATCCTCATCCACCCTCCTCATGGCCTCTTCTACAGCATCCAACTGCCTCATCGCATCCTGCGCCCTTGCCACCGGTGCGTCCATCAATTCTGGTTGGGTGGAGGGTTGCTCCACGAGAGGCGAGCTGGACCGGACCGGGGAAGACAGGATTGCCTCGGAGTCAGCATACTTACTGTCTCCCATCCCTGTTGCCTCGGTATTCCTGTTACCACCCATGTCCATAGGGGTGTCCCTAGCAATCACCTCTGAAGATGGAAGCATATCGTCAGTAGCCAATGGGGGGGGACTTTCCTTGTCCGATGACTCGCTAGTAGACGGCGGGTAAGGGACCTGCTTGAATCCCGGGGCCGTCTGTTGTCTGATTTCACCCAAGGTCAGCTGTTCCCTGGGGACCACCATCATTTTCCGTCCTTCCTTAGTCGGCACCCCCTTAGTAGGAGTGAGAACCGAACCCGAACTGCCACTGGACACGGATACCAGTGTAGGGTTAGGGGAGGGGGATCGTCCACGTCGTTTTCGTTCCACAACTGGGGGCGGCGTGGGTTCGTAATCGGGGTCCGAGATAGCATTGAGGTCGAACGTCCCTTTCTTGTATACCTTCACGTGGCCCGACGATAGCGATGCCTCCAGAGAGGGAGTGGAGTGGATCCTGCCAGCCAACGGGGCCAAAGTTTCGGGCGCCATCGCTTCCACAACACATCGACGCATGGTCTGCCTCGGGGGGGTAGATGCCCAACTGGAGGCCTCCATCGTAGACGGAGCACTGTTCTCAGTACGAGCCAGGGTAGCCGAGTCCGGGATTACAGCCTGCGAATCGCCGGGGGCCACGGGAGTCGGGGACGGATCGAATTCCGAGCCCCCATCGGGATTGTATCGGTCAAAGAAACCGGTAGTAGAGGCAAGGTCCAAGCCACACTCAGCCCAACAACCCTTACCCACCAGGTAACCGCCAACCAAACACTCCACCTCTTTCATCGTAACAAGCTTGGCATTAGCAACCACAGCCCTCACATCATCATCAAACGCCTCATTCATAGCGTTGATGCAACCGTAATTGTGATCAAAGGAGAGGAACGCATAGTCCCCGCCAGGTGCACGGTAAGACCGTGTCTTAATTTCGACGAGGCCACGGCGGTGTGTCACAGCGTCATGTGCTGGAACCGGGACGTCGACGATAACCGAGGGCGTACCCAAGGAGAAAGAGGAAGGCTCCGCATCGGTAAACATGGATGAAGAAACCTCAAACGACAAGGCCGAAGCCTGAGGAGAATGGGAGGGAGACGACATGTCTGCCCGCCCGACTGCACCTGGGATTACCGGGCTTAAACTACGGATATCTCACCCAAAGTGCCTTCGAGGCTAGGTAGCGCACACCAACTCGACCCTAAGCGAGGGGAGGAGGGAAGTATCTGCTTCAAGTATGGTGAAACAAAATAAACAAACAAGGTGCAAAATAAATAACCGAGCCGAAAAGCTTCAAATAGGTAAAGGAATATCCCTGGAACGTAAAAAAGGGTGTCCGAAGGAGATTACCAGATTGCGTAAAGAAAGAAAAATATAAAGTGGCATACCCCTTTATATACTAAGGAAATCCTCCCTGATTACCAATAAAAAAGAAAGTCCTTGGCGTCGCATGCAGCCACAATTTCTCCGTCTGGTTCCGCCATCTTCCGTTGTGTGGCAACGTGTCCCATTCGCCTATACAAAGGAAATCTCACTATGCAACCAAGGAAACCACATCCCATATATGCAACCAAAAGCCCATGCATATTCCGTCTCCATAGCCGGGTGGCCGTGACACCTACATATAGTACAAAGACAGTCTATGATATTGCCTGATGGTCAAATAAAGGGCCTAAGACTTATGTTATAGGAGTGGGGCCTATGGCTAGCTGGTCGAAAGCTTTTGACTCAATACTTAATATTGTGTGACTAGACAGGAGAATGGAAACTAAATCCCGCTTGTCGAAAGGCCAGTAATTCCAACTACTCTATATAAGCTCTTCTTTCTTCCCAACCAGATTTTCAGGAACAAAAGTGTCAACTACAAGAGACATTGGAGGCTGCAGGCTACCAGGTTATTTTCTACCCTGCATTTCACTGTGAACTTAACTTTATTGAGTACTTCTGGGGCCAGACTGAACGTTATATAAGAGCGTATTATGAATACACCTTTTCTGCCTTGGTATGAACTGTATCTTTAGCCTTATATCAGATTCCAGAAGAGCTAATTTGGAAATACGATCAACATATCTTATGTATGATGAATGCATATTGACATAATCTTACTTCTACCTCTAAGGACTTTAAGAGACATGTAGATACCAGGTACTCTTCACATTACTGTATTGCACAGTCTGAAGTTTATACCTAAAATCATGGTTTAATTATGAAAGTAAGGTATTCTGACTCTTTGCCACTTTTTTCTATTGTTAATAATAATTCATTATTTAATCTCTTCTTAAGTCATGTAGTAACCTAGTATTATTTTATTAATACTAAATATAATGTCAGTAAATCAAGCCTTAATTTTTGATTATATGTTGAAAAATGTAGTATATAATTTAGAAATTATGATAATTGAAGAACTGAAGGTATTAGGGTCTTATAGTATAATTGTCAAAGTAAACAACCAGTCAGGCTTTACAGTTACTGTTGCAGGAATAAATGTTACAATTGTTGTTTGAAAACTGGTTTAGAGACTAGCCTTCCAGAATCATACAAAGCTAAAAGTAATGGATAGAATCCCATCTGATAGCAATTAGGTTGGGTATGATAGTAAGTTTAGGGCATGACTAGTATAGCTATTATAACGCGTGTTTGTGAGATTTTTTCATATCATGTGGATTTTCTTATTGTATGTATTGAGTATGCTATCTACTTGTACTTTAGCTTCGAGCTCATCTATAGCTTGCCCAGAATCTGAGATCCCTCCATCATGTTGAACATCAAACTGTACTTTTCTCCTATATACTGCTGTAATTGGGGCTCCTTTAGGAAGATAGATCCTAAGAATCTGACTGCACCAAACTTCAAATCTCTCAAATACAGCTCTTGTAAAATGTAAAGCATAAAAGTAACTATAAAACTCAATATTGTTAAGCCAAAGCTTATCGCAATTAAAGTCTCGAGAGGATGTTGATCTTGTCAGGGTAGGAGAGTTCTCATATAATCTTGAAGTAGTTAGAGTTATACCAAAAACTTTCCTATCAGATTACCCTAACTAATTTGAGTATGCTCTTCTCCGTTAATGGTAGCATAGAACTATTACTATATTTCCAAAGGATCTAAGGTATTAGCGCACTCTAGCAGCAATTTCTCTTATATACATCAGTTCCTGCGCGGTGTTTGCCAATATACCTACTAGAGTAAAAACTTCTGAGCTTATCTATGTAAGCACCCATAGCTATTAGCTATCTTTTGGTTCAGTTCTATCTATCTTGATTGGAAACTTGGAAGACCTATGATACTCTTATGGAGAGCTGTAGCAATTGCAGGACTCATAGGTGCTATCCATAGTCCCTTATCATACCTTTAATACACCACTAACTGTAATAAGAATCATACTTTTAGAGTCCTTAAACAACCTCCAATAAGCCCATGGCATAGGGGCATGTATAGACTTGATTGATATAAAACCTTCCCAGACATCTCTGATACTACCCTACATCAGCAAAAAATTCCTTTTGTATCCTGTACTTCCTGTACATGAGACTCTCTGGAAGTTGTAAATATAAACTCGGAATCTGGATAGGCATGCCTAGACCTATTCTGTCCGAACACACCTGGACCTATTCCATGTGAATGCACCATTTTTGCATCTGTACATACCAGACACTGCCAGGGTGTAACGACCCTACATTCTAGAGCTATGGCAACCTATGTCTATACCCATACATAAGACCATGAGGTCAGATGGTAGACTAGGGGGGCATGCGGGTGCATGTCCGAGGGATATCTGATGGCCCAGATATCTTAAAGAATAGAAGGTACTTATAAGATAGCTGTACCTACTAAGTAGCGAAAGTAATGTGACTATGTCCACTCCGACCTAAGGATAGGTCGGAAGGCGGGGTAAGTTTAATCTGTCTAGGAGAGTCACGTTACCCTGCCATGGAGCCCAGTTTCCTGTCACCATAGACATACTTACTCTACCTTTGGAACACTATTACCATACCTTCTGTTAGAGATGTTCTCGGAGGAATTCCGGAAACTATTAGGATTATTTGTTACACAATAACGATCAGTAGGCACCTGCTTTCATACTGATCCTAAGACTACAGGAGGAGCTATAGTGCTCCAAATAAGCTGTAACTTGGCAGAATTATTCCTAACAGGTACCTGCAGCCCCAGGCTTCGCTCCGGGTGTCATGGACCAAAATGGGTGAAGTTGCTGTCTTACAAGTTAAATGGAGTCAATGAAGACATGTCCATAACACTGTATACATCACTGCTGTCTGTCCGACTGCAGGCTGTTCGGAGAATATATAAGGAGGCCGAGGTGAGAAGGTCAGGTACCTTCTCCACAAAGAAGGGAGTAAAATGGACAAAAACTGATGGAGTTAGCATGAGCTATCTGGAAGGGTTTCCAGAGTAGTCCCGGGTAGTGCCAGAGACATCTGGGAAGGTTTTACGCCAACCAAGCCTACAGGTGCCCCTTTGCTGTAGGCTCTTTATGGGTTGTTTGAGGACTCTAATAGCATGATACTTATCATGGTGAGTGGTGTGCTGGGGGTAAGGTACCATGGGTAGTGCCCACGGGTCCCACCGCCACCACAGCTCTCGGCAGGTGCATCGTAGACCTTCTAAGTTCGCAGCCAAGATAGATAGAACTTAACCAGAAGACAGTTGATGTCTACAACTGGTTCCATAGGTCATAGCATGTGGGAAGAGAGTCATTTAGTTAGTTTTCCTAGGCGGCTCGACAGTTAGCCACTGGTGAGACACTGATGCACAAAAGTTTTTACTTCATCAGGTGTATTGGTAAATACCTCGCAGGAACTGATGTGCATATTGGAGATTACTACTAGAGTGCATTGACACCTTAGGCCCTTCAGGGACACCGTAATGGTGCTGGCAGCCCTCACGGAGAAGGGTATACTCGTGTTGGTCAGGGTAACCTGATAGGAGAGTTTTTAGTGTAAGTCTCACTACTTAAAGATTATACGAGAACTCTCCTACCTCAGCAAAATCAACATCCTCTCGAGAGACTTTAATTGAGATAAGCCAGAACTTAACGATATTAAGTTTTACTGTTTACTTTATTCTTTACACTTTGCAAGAGCTCTGTTCGAGAGATTTGAAGTTTGGTGTAGTCGCATCCTTAGAAACCATCTACCTGAGGGAGCCTTGTTACACAGGTGGACCCTCCCTGGCAACTATCTACCAAGTGTACGGACCTTGGCCCAGACATCCCGCACATTCCTGAATCCTTGTCTCCCTTTGCCCATGTATTCCCCCCACCCATTCCTTCCTCTGAAGCTCTCTCGAAGGTTCCTCTCTCCAACTCATTCTCCCCCCAATGATAACTATCGACCCAGCCTGCAGACCTTGGCCCAGACACCCCAGTCATCCACTGACCCTTGTCTTCCTTGGCTGATGCATTTCCTCCACCAATTCCTTCCTCCAGTGTCCTCTTGATATTTACTCTGTTGAGCCCATTCTTCCCCCCATGATAGCTTGTTTTGTCTACACTCCATGTGCATTTCTCCCCATACTTGATCTTCTCGTCCAGATGTCCCCTATTCTCCCTCTGATCTTGCCGTAGTCTCTCCTCCTATTGTTCCAATCTTCTAATCCCACCTTATATTTCTTTATATCTGCAGGATGTATTTACAGAGTCCTGTTTTTTCGTCTGCATTCTGTCTGAATTCTCTCCGAGCTCTCTTTTCATCTACGCTTCTTCTACATTCCACCCTGTACTTCATTCTCCTGTCCGTAGATTCCCCACCCTTCCTCTGACCTCACTGTAGCTCCCTTTCCTATTGTTCCTATCTTCTGATCCTACGTTGTATTTCTTTATATCCACAGAACATATTTACAGAGTCATGTTTTTTTATTAGCATTCTGCCCACATTCTCCCTGGACTCTCTCCTCTAGTCTTCCTATCTCCAGACTATTCATAATCTACTATATTATTTTTTCTCTTACAGATACATGATCACATACTAATAAATCTATTTTCCTCCTTCCCCTCTGGTCCAGTTTCATCTACATGCTGCAGGCAATCTTCATGTGCCTCGACCAAATCTGAGTCAATTAAGCCCGCCAGCAGATCTTGCTCTTCTACCCATTGTGACACTTGCTGACTATATCCTCTGGGGGTAGTATGCATGCGGCCGACACTGATAGATTACAATCCAACCTGCTGTACATGAATTCCAAACTCCTAGTGTAATGTATTGAAATTATCGGAATAGCCATCGATTCTCTCTACCTGTCTTCTCTGATCCTTCGCAATTCTATCGTTCAATCTGCTTGTTATCTGCCAGATAATTTGAGTATGTAAAACCCTGGACGTATTGGCCCATGTTCTTAACTGACATTCTAGCAGCCCTGTCTTTCCATTAGCCTGATTATCATCTGTCTCAAACGGGTGGTTTTCATCTTTACCTTGAGAACTAGAACATGTGAAATTCACATCGTCAACAAATACTCCAGTCCGCCAGCATCGCAGAGCCTGATACAATATGGCCACAGTCAGACACAGAAACATACCATTAATCTTTCCGAGAAACCCATTATCTATTGTACCTTTCCTTTTCTTGCCCGAATAAAATTGTGCGTATATGACACCTGAAATCTGTGAGGCTAGGAATCTAAGAGAAAGTGCCTGCCGGCATTTTTAGCTAGATTCAGTCTTACTCCAGCCTAGGATAATCACAAGAAATGGCAACAAGTATACCTCATACCCATTAGGCAGGCAATAAAACTGGTCTTTCTTGAATAAGTACTCTAACCTTTGTTCACTGGCACAGGCTATAGGATTCTCTGCATCAAGCCTATAGAGTTCTGTTATAGCCTTTTCTGTACACTATAGATACTGGGATCAGCATGTACTGTGTTTCATTCAGATCGGCAAATTGGTGGCTGGTAGCCCTTATATTTAGTCAGGCGGATGAGAAGTAGATTATCGATTAGGAGAAACTTACCTGCTTATTAGAGTACAGTGTAGCATCTCCAAAGGCAGAAAACTTTAATTCATGCTGGGCATCATTCCAACAATTGCATACTATTTCAGTTAGGGTAATTGGGTCTGGAAACAGATTCTTAAACAGTGTTCAGTCCCACATTAACTCACAGGCTATGGTCCCAATAGTGAGCTCAATCCCTACAGCAGTATTCCCTCTGCTACTAGTCACCACTGGAGCTGTGTTGCTAAATTCTGGTATCCCCGGTCATGAGTGACTTGGTCTTGCAGTTGATATTTAGAGCAGATTCGGCCCAGAGGCTGATCCAGAGGACGGCATGGAAGTTGAATGATTTTGGCTAACTCGTAGTAGCCCTGGTGTTTGCCGTCCCGGCGGACCAATTCTCTCTGATCTCTGGGTCTGTGTAACCACTACTGTTATAATTGATCATTGAGTTTCGAACCCCGGCACAGTTACTGGTCTCTGTGCCCCGTGGCCCACTGCCAGGTTCTCATTATCTTCATCTAGCTCTATCAAATCTGCCTCCTTGCTCTTTTCACTCTGATTACTGTCATCCTCGTATTCCCCCTCATGCAAGTCTATACTATCATCTGCTGTCTCCAGACCCTGACCTCCATTATGCTGATGATCAGGCTGTGGTACCTGAAGTTGTGATACCAAGCTTTTGTGACTTGCAGACTGACCTGAAGTAAGAGAAGACAAAGTAGAGGGTATTATAGCTAATGTCTCCTTTGATCTGGATTTCCAGGCACGTCCACTGCAGATCTCCTGCTTTTGTCCAGACTGGTAGGACACACGTGGCCTGTGAGCATTAGGTTGTGGCTGTTGTGGTATTGTGACGAGGTAAATAGAGGGAAGAAGAATTGGGAGATGTAGATAGCCTGAGTATTGATGAACACATATTTGCCAATAACTAAGAGAGTATTATGAGGGTTTGTATCTAGTGGACAAAAGGAGTTCAGATGTCTTCTTAATGGGGGCCCCTGTGCATATGTTGTCACTAGATCTCAGGTCAATTGCCTTCATATATTTTGAACTCAAAGCGTACGTGCATGTTCTTATAGTCATGGTTACTAAATATGAGGATAGGGCTCAGACCATCTACTACCTCGCAGATATTGGTTGTGCAAAGGAAAGGATTAAATTAAGATAAGCAAACTAACCCAGCTTGTGTAAGGCGATCAAGTGGACTGTTACAAACAAGGTTAAGGGTAGCCGTAAGGCTTTGACATGCCAATCTCAAAGGGGATAGCATATAGCTAAGGCTAAACATAGGGGGCACAAGATAAGAACCTTAGACAGAAAAGGCTATTGTAACGGGGTCTCCCTCAGGTAGATGGCTGCTAAGGATGCGACCGCACCAAACTTCCAATCTCTCGAACACAGCTCTTGCAAAAGTGTAAAGAATAAAAGTAAAACAGTAAAACTTAATATCATTAAGCTCAGGCTTATCTCAATTAAAGTCTCTCAAGAGGAGGTTGATTCTGTCGGGGTAGGAGAGTTCTCGTATAATCTTTAAGTAGTCAGACTTATACCAAAAACTCCCCCATCAGGTTACCCCGACCAACATGAGTATGCCCTTCTCCTTAAGGGTTGCCCCGGCACCATTACCGTGTCCCCGAAGGGCTATAGGTGTCAGCGCACTCTAGCAGAAATCTCCCATATGCATATCAGTTCCTGCGAGGTGTTTACCAATACACCTGCTGGAGTGAAAACCTCTGCATATCAGTGTCCCGTCAGTGGCTAACTGTCGAGACCCTTGGGAAAGCTAACTAAATGACTCTCTTCCCATATGCTATGACCTATGCAAGCACTCGTAGACATCAGCTGTCTTCCGGCTAAGTTCTATCTTTCTTGATTGCGAACTTAGGGGGTCTACAACGCTCCCTCAGAGAGCTGTGTCGGCGGCGGGACCCATAGGCGCTACCCATGGTCCCTTACCCCCGACACACCACTCACCGTGATAAGTGTCATGCTATTAGAGTCTTCAAACAACCCACAAAGAGCCTACGGCAAAGGGGCACGTGTAGGCTTGATTGGCGTAAAACCTTCCCAAATGTCTCCGGGACTACCCGGGACTACTCTGGGGACCCTTCCGGATAGCTCACGCTAACTCCGTCAGTTTTGGTCCGTTTTACTCCTTTCTTTTTGGAGAAGGTGCCTGACCTTCTCACCTTGGCCCCTTTATATATGCTGCGAACAGCTTCCGGTCGGACGGACGGCGACGACGCATACAGTGTTATGGACATGTCTTCATAAATTCCATTTAACTAGCATAACGGCAACTCCACCCATTTTGGCCCATGACGCCCGGGGCGAACCCTGGGGCCGCAGGTACCTGTTAGGAATAATTCTACCAAGTTACAGCTTGTTCGGAGCACTATAGCTCCTCCCGTAGTCTTCCGATCAAAGTGCAATCAAGTGCCCGTTGATCGTCATTGCGTAACAAACAATCCTAACATTTCCCGAAATTCCTCTGAGAACATTTCCGAAGGAAGGTAGGGTAATAGTGTCCCAAAGGTAGGGTAAGTATGTCCATGGTGACACGAAACCAGTCTCCATGGTAGGGTAACATGACTTCCTTGGGTAGGGTAAACTCACCCGGCCTTCTGACCTATCCATAGGCTAGAGCGGACATTGTCACGTTATTACCACTACTTAGGTACACCTATTCCTTAAGTACCTTCTGTTCTTAGAGATTTCCGCACCATCAGATATCTTTCGGATATGCGCCTGCATATCCACCTCGTCTACCATCTGACCTCTTGGTCTTATGTATGGGCGTAGACGTAGGTTACCATAGCTCTATATCATAGGGTCGTCACAGCTATCAAGCAGGTTGTTCAAAATGAAAAATGCTCAGAAAAGACAATCTATGGTGCAAAACTCTAAAAGCAAAAAAAAGAAAAAAGAAAAATCCAATGAAGGAAACCCCTAAAGGCAGGTCACAGCCAAACACCACCCACCCAGCCCTTACACCAGGCCCCTACCACAACTTTGACCTCTGCTAACTAAGCTGCCCCAGATACCTCCTACCCACTATGGTCCTCCCCTACCTCCTTGTCCTCCTTCTACAGTCCTCCTGCTCCTCCTCCTGCTCCTCCTGCTCCTCCTCCTGCTCCTCTGGCTCCTCCTCCAGCTCCTCCAGCTCCTCAACCACAGGCGCGTCAGTGTTGTCCCAATTATTCCGAGAGTGAAATCTCTGACCCTCCAGGGCTAGTGTTCTATCTCTATTACCAGCATCTCGATGATAAAGGAAGAGAAGATCCATTGGTTCATTTGCCAGACTCAATGCCTATCAGATTTGAACGTGCAGGCTTGTCCAAAGCACAATCATTTCAGAGATCGGCAATAGCTGCTCCGGATTGTCGAGGAGCAAAAGTGTATCGTACCTAGTTGCACCAAAGACTTGGGAATATCTGATTCCGCAGACAACAACCCGGTGGATTTGCTCAAGTAAGTGCTCTAGGATAGGTTCAATCAGCTCAAGCTAATAGAGTACCCCACAAGTCTTCTACTAGATGTTGTCCAATCTGGAAGCCAGTACTTCACTAGGCCATACCTCAGAAGATAGATCGATCCAGAGGCAGACAGAGCCTGGGCCAGCGAAACCTGTGAGATTCATATTAGTGTATAGTGTATAAGTTGACTACAGACACTTTTAGGAAACTTACAATCATTGCCAGCAGCAACAGTAGGAGGAATAGAAGCGGCAGGCGGAAGGACCTGCATCATCGCCCTCACTGTCTGCGAATGTTTTTTTACCACAACTTTGAGCAAGTAATCCAGACATTCTGTAAAATGCCTGCCCCTCGTTGTGTCCTCCTCCTAGTATTGCACCCTGCCATTGCTTGCAATAGGCTCAACAATAAGGGTGTATGCCTAGAGCCCTGCCCATTGAGCTGCACTTGAGGGTCAGAAGCTCTGAATCCTGGTACACTCTATCTGGCATTTCATGGCATTCCACCAGGTGCGATATTCCTGCCTAAATGTGCTCAGATTTGAGACATGGCAGGTATGTTTATACCAGCTAATGTCACTATTGTTCTCGTGGCCCACAGTCCTTAGACAAATGAGACTGGCTTTTGATTGCGGTATTGTGATTGCTGGTGGGGTGACTTGTGGTATTTAGAGGGTTGGAGGGGGGGATTGAACTTTTTTAAAAAAACAAATTCTGTCCACTAGATGATTATCTCAGCTTTAAAGCAAATAGGATTGAATATAAAAAGACAATTATAGGGGGGTGGGTTTGCTTGGGGAATATATCAAGGAGAGGAATAGGAGCGCAGCTAGGGGCAGTGGCTTGCGAGGGTTGGGAGGATTAAAGGGGAGGAATTTGAACTTTTTTTTTAAACCAAATTCTGTCCACTGGAAGATTGTTAGCTTTGGAGCGAATAAAATTGAATACAAAAGGGTAATTATGGGGGGGAGGGAAGGGAATTTCTTAGGAAATATACCAAGGGCAGGAATGGGATGGGCACAGCAGATGGATGTGGTGGTTTGGGGGAACTCTACAGTATGCAGGTGAGTAATTACTGTGCTGACAATTATTACCTATTAAACTTGTGTAAGAACTGTATATAGATAATGAATTGTGTAGAGTATATGTTATACTGGTGGTGTTGTGTGTGAGTAAGAAGTCATGCAGGACTTTGGGGATGGTTTATGAATGGAAAGAGGATAAAAGGTGCAGGGGGGGGGGTGATAGAAGGTGTGGATGGATGTTCAGAATAGTCAGGAGAGGAGATGGAGAAAAGGGGGGGAAGTCAGTGTTTATATAGACTTCTTGCGGGTGTTTTTAGTCTTGAAAACGATTTGTATGCTATACAAATATTGACACCATGAAAATAGTATGTTGCATGAGATTAGGTAAGTACAAAATCAGCTTTTAAGCCAGAAATTCGCTACAACCCCCTGTCAGACCTTCACTAAGCTGGCCAGACACCCGGAGGCTGATAACTACTGGTACACTTGAAATCTAAGAATTATCTTGAAATACCAAGACCACTGTGCGGACAACTTAAACCACAAGATCTATCAGCCATTCTACTAAACAAGTATAAAAGCTACTTTCTGATTCAGGTCTGGAGGAAATTTGGATCTCAATTTGAAAGACAGTATTCGCTCATACTTTGTCTGGGGTTCATCCACTCACGTGTGCTCCCTAAAAGATCTTGAAAGCTGTAGCTGAATCTCCCCACAGCAGTACGATGGCCTCAAAGACTACAAAGTATCCTTATTGTTAGTGGCATACTTGCTGGGGTCCCGCGACCTGCGGGCTGATGCAAGGTTACTGAAGGCAAAAAGATACTGGTAGTGCAGTTAATACCTCCTTAGATTTAAATTTCCAGACGTACCTGCTGCAGACCTCATTTGGTTTTCATCTATGTTGCTGAGATATCTGTTCTTTCCATACTAATTGGGAGTCATGGCTGCTGCTATGGCATAGTAAGCTGACAAATTTGATTTAATATTGTCTGAAAATATAGGATAGTGTCTGGAGGAGTAGGTAGTATCAGGGGCTGCAGATTTCTGGAAATTTAATGGGGGTTATAGCATTTGCACTTAGCAGACAGAAAAGGTCAGGATGTGTTCTTTAGAGAGCTGTATTGTTTACGGGCTGTCACTCACGTTTTCTCTGGATGCAGAATACAAAGGATAGGGACCGGCCACCTAATGAACCTCATTGAGAAAATCAAAAGGCTATTCAGAATGCACAGACTAATCTAGTTTGAATTAGGATGCTAAGGTAACAACAACAGATGCAGTCACTAGAAGTGGAAATATCATGATATGCTAAATCATAAGAAGTATAGGGTATGGCTAATGCTAGTAAGGATTGGGCAAAATGGGAACAGCACTATAGGGAAAGACAAGGAGGTAATTCCAAACAAAAACCAGCTTGGAAAGAACCAGAACAATCTGCAAAATGAAAAAAAAACTTTAATCTGAATCTAGCAAACAACTAATAGATGGGAAAAAGTAAGAACAATCTGCAAAACAAAAAAGAAAGAAAATTCCAATCCGAATCCAGAAAACAAAAACACCCAGGAAAGAACAGGAGCGATCTGCAAGATGGGAGGGAAAGAGGGCTCCAGTCTGGGTCCAGAGAGCAAAGATGGCCAGGAAAGAGCAAGAACAATCTGTAAAACGAAAAAGAAAGAAAACTCTAATCCAAATCCAGAAAACAAAAACAGCCAGGAAAGAGCATGAAGAATTATTTAAGCAAAAAAAAATCCAATCCGAATCCAGGAAACTAAAACAGCGGGGAAAGGGCAAAAACAGTTTGCAAAGCTTAAAAAACAAAACTCTAATCCAAATCCACCGAACGAAAAACAGCTGCCAAAGCACCCTGAATAAAAACAAAACTCTAATCCAAATCCACCAACGAAAAGTCCAAGCATACGTTTGGCCTATAATACTAGCGGGACTATATCGCCCATAAGACTTTATATCAGCTATATTCTATCTTTGCTAGAGCGGATTAATCCAAAGCAGAAATTAGCGCGAAAAGGAGAGGGTTGCAAACCAGAGATTGTGCTACAAATTGGAAGAGCAAATCTACCTGTTTAGTGGTCTTACAGGCAGAATCGTAATCTGGATTATCAGGAGGCAGCGGAGGGCTGTTTGGCGCACTGAGCATGCTAGATGTCCGAGTTGCCTTCATTGGAAGTTCTCTGATGTCGGTCAGGCAGTTTAAGCCATCTGATCTCGTCATCATGGCCAGATTGTACTTTCTGGGGGTGTTGACAGCCACCCAGCCAGATGGTTTTGCTATTTTCTTTTTATTAGCATTTCCAATGACTGCTGCCAATATTCTCCCACTGGACCTCAATACCTGAGTATTTATCCACTGGATAGAGTGAAGCTTGCTTATCTTGGTACTGTAAGCGAGTATCATTCTCTGGCCGGGTATTGCACGACAACTGGGTCTTGGTGTTCGACCTCAACCTCTGTTTTGCGGCTTGCACAGATCTCCCAGGCCGACAGACCTCATCCTTGTCATCGTCATCACTATTATCGTCTTTACCTCCCCCCGGCCCCCTCTTCCTCCTCTTCCTCCTCATCCTCCTCATCCTCCTCTTCCTCATCTTCCTCATCTTCCTCCTCTTCCTCCTCTCTCTCCTCCTCTTCCACCCCCTCCTCCGCCCCCTCCTCCCCCTCCTCCTCCTCATCTTCCACCCTCCCCCTCCTCCCCCTCCTCCTCCTCTTCCAGCCTCTCCTCTCCACTCCTTGTGCCCCCCTCTCCTCTCCTTCCAAGTTACCTTGAGTATTCCACATCCCGTATGGCTGACCATGCAGGGGAGGTATTCTAGGCTCATCACCCACGTCACGATGGCATCGGAACAACAAGTCTATTGGTTTATTTGTTAGACTTACCCCCCCACCAGATGCGAATATGCCAGCTTGACAAGATGTGAATCATCTCAGATATCAGCCGCGGCTTATCCGGAGCATCAAGGAGTGAAATTGAGCTGTACCGCTTGCTACCAACAAGATGACAATACCCAATCCCACATGCTACTACCTTCTCTATTTGAGAGAGCAAGTGGGACAGGGTTGGTTCTGTCAGCTCCAGCCAGGAGACTGCACCACAGCTTTGCCACTAGACCTTGTCCAGCCTGGAAAGGAGCAGACCTCAGATGGCATATCAAACCACAGGTAGATACCATGCAGACCAGCAAAACCTATAGGATCCATATTAGTATAAATTCTACTAGCCTGCTGCGCACAGTTTGAGGAAACTTACTATTATTTCCAGCAGCAACAGCAGGAGAAACAGGAGGGGAAGGAGCAACAGCCAGGCCGATTGCTGTCAACATTCTCGAATGCTTTTTGACTACGTCCTTGAGCAAAAAATTCAGACATTCAGTGAGCAGCCTCCCTCTTGCTGTGTTGGCCTGCCAGTAGAATGCCATGCCATTGCTGGCAATGGGCTCCACTGTTAGGGCGTAGGCCTGAATGTCTACCCATTGGGTTGAAGTACTACCCCTGTGCCCCGTAATCTGCTCATGCTGCATCCTGCACTTCATGGCATTCTGCCAGCCACTATACTCTGGACTAATAGTAGCTGAGTTTGGGAACCGACAGACTTGTTTGCACCAATATACATCATCATCATTTTCATGGCCCAGTGCGCTTGACCAAACAAGTCCAACTTTCGGCATCCTGGATGGATTGAGGGGGACAGCAGGAGCGCACCTATCTTTTACTGATGAAATTTGTCAGCTGAAAGCAAGGAAAACAGTTAGGAATAATAATTGGATTCTGTACATACTCTAACGAAAATAAGAATGGTGCAGCAGATGATGTTGGGAGGTTGCCGAACTGTTATAGATCGAAATTGCTTTCTGGAAACTTAGCTGTTAACATATTAAATTAAATCAGGTACTTACCAGCAGATGCTTGGTCTGGGGTTGGGGGGGAGGGAGGACAGCGGGAGTGCGCCTATTTTTTGATGATGAAATTTATCAGCTGAAAGCAAGAAAAACAGGCAGGAATAATAATTGGATTCAGTACATACTCGAACGAAAACGAGAAAGATGTGGCGGATGATGTTGGACGGTTGCTGAACTTTTATGGATCCAAATTGCTTTCTGAAGACTTAGCTGTGAATATATCAAATTGAACTGGGTACTTACTAGCGGATACTTGGTGTGGAGGGGGTCTATGTTCCCGCAGCCAGGAGTAGGTGTGTGGATGGTAGATGGATGTATTGATGGAAGGAGTAATTGTTTGATGGTACCAGGAGGAGATGGAGGAAGGAGGAGGGAGAAGGGGGGGAGAAGAGGTGGCAGCTTGTGTATGGACTAGAGAAGGCTTTGGTGGGTTGAATTAGGTTTGTACGCTGTACAATCATTGGCATCTTGAAAGACAGGCTATGCTAGCCAAGACAACATTTTAAGCCGCAAATGAGCTGCAAAACATGAAGAAGACAGTTCCTATTAAATATTACTTATCATACCCATGCGGCTAGTTTGAGCCCAGACACCTACTAAGGTGTCAACTCCTATACCACATGTCTGGATTCAATTCAACTGTGCGAGTACCTGAAAACTAGAAACAATACTCAAAAAATATATATTATGCCCAGGAGCCATTTTAAGTCACAAATGAGCTGCAAAATATACAGCAAGATGCTCACAGCTTACTACGAGTAAACACCCTACTTGGTACCTGGAATGATACTTGGTAGCTAAATACTACCAGTACTAGTAGTACTAGACTTGAGATGTAAGCCAGGAATGAGCTGTACAGTACATGTCAAGATGCTAAGGGCCCAGCACTAGTACTCATCCAAACAAGGGGGTCTGTCCCTAACCCTTGCGTGTATGATAGCAGGAGCTTTGAAGCACTCCCTGCTTGTGTGGAAACAGGCAAAGGTCCTGGGCCATTCTGAGCCCCCATCCCTGCATCAAGGGCAGGCTTTTTGTCTTTTAGTTACTAGTAGTAAATACCGTACTTGGTAGCTAGGAACAATACTCGACAGCAAAATACTAGACTTGAAAAACCAACAAATAAGCCACAGAGTAAGGCCCAAGAGGCTTCTTCCTCACTTGGAAAAATTAACAACATATGTGGAAGCCAGAAACTACAGTCAGAAGCCAAATACTACCGGTAGTAGACGTGGAAAACCTCCGGAGCTGAAAATCAACTGCAAAAAATACGCTAAGATTCTTACTGCTTACTAGTAAATACTTATGGGGCTTGGAACAATCTTTGAAAGCCTTATACCATACCCAGATATGATTTTGAGCTGCAAATAAGCCGCCGAATATGCAGTAAGATGCTCATGACTCACTTCTAATAACCACCGTACTTGGTGGCTATAAATGATACAGAACAGCTAAATACTAGATTTAGGGGGCGGCCAGTGATGAACCACAGAGTACTTGCCAAGAGACTCATAGGTTAGTAGCAGGTACCATGCCATTCTGTACCTGAAAGCTTGAAAATTTACCGGTTCTTGAATAATCTTTTGAGCTACAAATAAGCTACAGAATATGCGCCAAGACAATCACCTCACAAGTGAAACACCCTTCTTGGAAGCAAGTTACTATACTTGTAAGGCCAAGATACTATATGGAAAGACCAAGACCACTGTACAGACAACTTCCACCTGCAGACCTGTTAGTTATTCTATTATCTCGAAGGTCATTGCTCCAATTCCAGTCTCCAAGACATCCAACTTTAAACTTGAAAGATCATATGCAGCCAAACCTTGCCTGCATTTTATCTGCTAACATGTGTCCCAACAGATGTCTTGATAGTACTCGAAGTCAACATTGTAGACGACTACGATGACCTCAAATAGGTCCAAGTGCACTTATTGTCGATGCCGCTATCAACAGGCTGCTGCATATGAGAGGCACCTTATAGCAATGCATCTGGATATCATCCTATTCCTCCGTGCTACTACCATTCAGACCTCATCCGAGCTGACAGCTTCCGTATCTAATGACATTGTGGATCAGTAGGTCATTACTATCAGGAGGCTTGCGGACCAAAATAGTGACTTGGACTACAAATCTGACCCCAAGTTAGACATTATAGATTATGAGGTGGATAGCAATATACAGCATGACTCGGACATGGAAGACTCAGACATATTCTAACTGCCAGACACAGCAAGTCCATCGAGTTAGCAGACGATTCTGGGTGCTGGCTGAGCAATTGGGGATGTTGCTGGCTATGGAGAGGTCAATCAGGCCTTAGGTAATGACCTATAGAGCCCTTTTTTGTCCGAAGACCACTTCAATTTAGCTAGCTGGTTTATCCGAACTAAGGTAGCCAAGTCACAGATTGATAATTATTTTGCAAAAGGCTTGCCAGACAAGAACGCTGGGTTATTTAAGTCTACATATAAATTGCAAAAATAGCTGGAAGCACTGAACCCATTCAATGAGTATCTGGTGTGGGCAGAAGCCGTTATGGACGATGGGAAATGTGCAATGACCTTCCATTATAGAAATATTATTGACTGCGTCCGCTACCTGATCCGCCAGGTTGCATATAGAACTGATATGATGTACGCACCTATTCGTGAATATAATTCAAGTAGGGAATGATTGTACTCTGAAATGCACACAGCAGACTGGTGGTGGGAGACTCAGGTATAGAATTGGTCTGCAAAAGTTGGGAGTAGCTAGTGTTTCTCATGTTAATAATGCCTTCTGGTTCCTAATAGAAGTCACTACCAACCAGGTCAAAATTGGTACCGATCATGGGATTGTCAGACCAGACTCACCTTACCAATTTTTCAGGTGATAAGAAAACCCGGCTGGTGTACTTTACAATTGGCAATATTCTTTCGCAGACTAGAAACAGCCCAGTAAAGATACCGATCCTCCTTCTCGCATTCCTGCCTATGCCACCGAAGTTTAGCAGTAAATCAGTCCGCGCTAACGAAGTCTAGCAGCAAACGAATATGGATTCACTGCAGGCTATTTTTGATCTCATATTTGTACTGTTACAGGCCATTGCCCAAGAAGGTATGATAATAGACTGCTTAGATGGGAAAACATGCCTCTACTTTCCCATCTTGTCTGCCTGCATTGTGGATCATGCCGAGCATACAAACTAACATGGAATAAGCAGTAAGTTATACCCGAAGTGTAAGGTTCTGGGCAGGGAGCTTGGTGGCGACCCGCAGTATAGATATACAATCCGCGATTACAACTTATATACAAAAACTACCTCAGAGTACGGGGAGATAGGAATGGCCAGTACTGTCACGAACTGTGACTAAGCAAGACAGATTTCACATAGCTCGGATTTCCGAGTTATAGGTATGTTGGGATTTCACATGAGGTACACTAGTGCGCCATAGGTTATTATGTTTACCTGTTCATGACTCACAGTTGTAAGTCACACGATGTTATGATTTTCGCACATGACTCATACTTATGAGTCATGGGTTTCACTCAGGTGACGCAAGTTGCGCACCTGACTTGATTATTATGTTTTGATTGGTTTAGGTATGTTGCGCAGCGACTTACAGGAGTCATCTGATGGATTTCATATGACTCATGGTTATGAGTCACAGGGTTCGCGTGATACGAGGTGTGAGTCACGCCAGGTGAAGAGCGACTATATAAAGGGTCACTAGGACCCCAAGTATGAGCTCTTCACACGTTCTTCGTGTTTATTTCCTACCTTTAAGTTATTATCAATAAAATCTACTTTTACGCTGTTTAAGATTTATCTTAAGAAACCCAAGAATTGTCTTTCCTCTCAAGCGAGAAAACTATTTCTCCTCCCACGTCGAACGATTAAGTCCTAAGCGAGGACTTAAGCAAAGTAAGGAGATAGGCGAGAATAAGATAGTAGTTACAGGACTGGACTATCAGGATCGCGTAGGCACAAGCCTGAGAGCTATCACCTTACATTAAGAGAAGTATCGTTACCTGTCACTAGGTCCTACTCGGTAGGATTCTTAACATTAGAACATGTCTACAATGCGACACTTAACGAATACACCACGGATCCTTTTAACTGAGATCACGAGGGAGACATAGACGTCCAAGATGACAGTCTAGGATTAGGAGGACTGGAAGAAGCACTTAGCAAAGCAAGTGCAAACGCAGCAAGATCGACAAGTCCCATTACTCCAGAACCCATCACTCCACCCTTACTAGAAGAAACTCCAGAAACACCAAGACCTGAAAGAATGTCAGGACCCGCACCACCACCTGGTCCGCCACCAGCAGGACCAGCGCTGTTCACACGAGAGGAAGTGCAACAAATGATACGAGAGGAATACCGAAGCAGAGCTCAGAAGCCGAAAGTCAAAACACCACCCAGATATGATGGAGAAAGAAGCAAACTACGAGGATTTATGGTCCAACTCCTCACATGCTTCAATGCAGTAGGGTGGAACCAAGAACGCAATGACGACAAAATACGCTACACCTTGACACTACTTGAAGGAGCAGCCCTACAGTGGGTTACTCCTATAGTGCTCAGTCAGACGCCAGTACCATGGACAACCTGCGACAGCTTCAAAATCATATTCGAAGCCCAGTTCATGAATATGGAACTGAGCCAATTGGAACAAAACAAATTGGAAGACATCAGACAAGGAACTAAAAATGTCACTGATTATTGGTACGAATTCAGACTTCTCCAATACGATGCCGAATGCGACGAAGCAACAGCAATGAGGTGGTTCATGAAAGGTCTGAAGAGGACCTATCAGGAAGCCTGGAGATATAGCGAGGAAAAATTCACAACGACAGAAGCTATGGCCAGCTGGGCTATTCGAAAAGAAATTCAATTTGGGCAACTAGACTGGATACAGAAGAATCAGCCAGCCTCAACCCAGTCTAGCCAAGCGAACCCTTGAAACTAAAACAACCCTAGGAACCAGAATGGGACCTAAAGGACCACGACGCAAGGAGGCGATGCAAGGGACCTGGACGCAACAAGAAGAAGACCGTCACTCAACCTCAGAAGAGACGAATACCTTAGGAGACGAAAGAACAATCTGTGCCTAAGATGCGGAATAGCAGGGCACATGATTAAGGATTCCAGACGGCGGGCCAACCCAAGTCAAGGAAGAAGCCAACAGAACACCAGGCCAAGCACCAGATTCCAACCCCGCAGCAATATCAGGGAAATCGATATCGAAGATAAATACGAAACAGTGGCAAAAGACGAAGGTCCCCAGCAATAGATGGTCTGCAGGACCCTCCGAAAGACAAACCCATCTCGACGGCCAACTACTACACTATTTTAAGTCAGAAAAACAATAACGACAATGATCATATCATGATCGAAACCACAATATACAACGACAAAAAACAAGCAATCAGGATACATGCGATGCTCGACTCAGGAACAATGGAAGACTTCATAGACGAAGAAGTCTGCAAGAAATACCAGTTAAGGACCAAGAAAACAAAGAAAGAAAGGCAGATTTACCTCGCAGACGGAAAACCCAGCGATGTGGGGCCAATTACCCATACGACGCAAGTACCTCTGAACATTGGGAATCATAGGGAAGTAGCGACCTTCCAAGTGGCGAATCTGCAACACCATGAGATAATCCTAGGGATGCCATGGTTACGACAACACAATCCCACCATCAGTTGGGAAGAAGAAAAAGTTGCGTTTACCACCGAACGATGCACGACATGGTGTCTCAACAGCTCGCCCGTAATATACGCAACACCAGAAGAAGAAGCAATTAAAGAGAACCTAGACGCGAGGTTCAATCAAGTTCAACCAAGGAAGAATCCAAGGATCAAAGTCAAGAAGCTAAGCCAAGAAGCAAAGATACCTACAAGAGGATCCGCACGGGCAGCAGGACATGACCTGTATGCCAACGAAGAAATCAAGATACCAGCCAACCGGCAGGTAATTATTCCAACAGGTATAACCATCGAGTTACCTCAAGGAACCTATGGGCGTATAGCACCACACAGCGGTCTTGCAGTCAAACACAGACTCACTACCAATGCTGGAGTAATAGACGCCGATTATACAGGTAAACTGAAGGTGGTCATGGTCAACCAAGACAACAAAGACTATATGGTGAAAAGAGGCGATAAGATCGCGCAATTGATTATTGAAAAAATTAATGAAGAAAAACTCCAAGAAGTGGAGAACCTGACCAAAACCACCAGAGGAACCAAAGGGTTCGGCAGCACAGACCAGAAGAGGCCGCCACCAGAGAAAGTACCAAGGATCGAGATCAACAGGATATCAGCTCAAGCTTTCGGGAAATTCTATCGCAAGGGAGAAACGGCAGGGATTCTCAAATGGGATTATCAAAACCAAGGAACAAGCCTAGCAAAGATCAATATCAGTACAGAGCGAGCCATAAGGAGTCGACCTCAGACCAAGGGCGAAAAACTAGACCAATTGGTACCCAAGGAAGACCATCAACATCTAGACTTGTTTCAAGAAAAAGAATCAACCAACTTACCTCCCCACAGGCCAGATGTCGATTTGGAAATCAATTTTGAGGAAGCTAGCAAAGGACTGCCTCAGAAGAGAATATACCCACTAGGAGAAACCGAACTTGAAGAACTAAGAAAATACATTCCACAGAACCTCGAAAGAGGATGGATTCAGCCATCCTACGCCAACGGAGGATCACCCATCCTATTTATCAAAAAGAAAGTTGGAAAACTAAGGTTATGCATTGATTACCGAGCACTCAATCACATAACAAAGAAGGATAGATATCCCCTACCTATAATAGGAGAAGCATTGGATCGACTGGCGTCAGCCAAATACTTCACCAAACTGGCCATTCGGGATGCCTATCACAATGTCAGAATCAAGAAAGGAGATGAAGGGAAGACAACATTCGCAACAAAATATGGGACCTACCAATACTTGGTTATGCCATTCGGGCTAACTAATGCACCCGCCTCGTTCCAACGATGGATCAACAAAGTACTCCACAAGTACCTGGATATCTATTGCATCGTCTACTTGGACGATGTACTAATATACTCCAAAGATATGGAACAACACCGAAAGGACGTCAGCAACATAATGGCCGACATCAAAGAGTCAGGAATGAGGTGACAACCCAGCAAATTCGAATTCCACAAGGAAGAAACCGAATACCTTGGATTTATCATCAATGGAGAAGGGGTCCAGATGGAACCAGTTAAAACCAAAGCCATATGGGAATGGGAATACCCCAAGAACAAAACGGATATTCAATGCTTCATGAGATTTTGCAACTTCTATCGAAGGTTCCTAGAAGGTTTTAGCTGAACAGCTAAACCATTATACAACTTGACAAAAAACGATGTCAAATGGGAATGGGGCTTCAAGGAAAGAGAAGCATTTGACTAACTAAGGACCAAGATTACCAAAGGACCAATACTGGTACATTTCGACCCAACAAAGGAAACAATGATCATAACAGATGCTTCGAAATACGTATGCTCCGGGATACTCTCTCAAAAATGCGAAGACGGCAAATGGAGACCAGTGGCCTTCCAATCCAAAACAATGACCCCAGCGGAATGCAACTATGACGTCTACGACAAAGAACTATTAGCGATATTTTAAGCACTAAAGGAATAGAGAAGATACACGCAAAACAATCAGGCACCAGTCAAAATACTCACGGACCACAAAAACTTGGTACGCTTCATGACCACGAAGGAGTTAAACGGATGACAAATAAGGTGGATGGAGAAACTCAGCACCTACAACTTCAAGATTGAATATCGCCCTAGAAAAGAAGGAGGAAAGCCAGACACCTTGACAAGACGATCAGCGGACAAACCAAAAGATTTAGAGGAGGAGAGAATCAAACAGAAACAACAAATACTGTTACCAAAAGAGAAATATTTTCAATCAGAGAACGAAGACAGTGGATATGAGTCCGTGAACGAAAGCAAGACACGAACAACATTGGAAGAAGATATCAGAAGAGAAAGTTCGCAAGATGCGGAAATACAGGCCATTAAGGAAAAACTAGTACAAGGAATCCAGGAAGCCAAGGGGGTAGCCTTAGCATTGTGCCAATAGAAAGACGACTACCTGTGGTACGATGGGAAAATCTGGATACCAAACAAAGAAGAATTACGCACAGAAATGATATGGCAACATCACGACCCTCCATATGCCGGGCATGGAGGAACCGCCAAAACTACCGAATTCATCAATAGAAGATATTACTGGCCCAAGATAGGAGAAGACATCAAACGATATGTCAAGAATTGCGACACATGCCAAAGAACCAAAGTGGTACGATATACACCTTATGCATTACTCAAATCAAACGAAGCCCCGGAAAAACCATGGAAGTCTATATCATTAGACTTTATAACCGAACTACCCAAGTCAAACAATCATGACGCCATACTAGTGGTAGTAGATCGCCTGACCAAAATGAGTCACTTCATACCGTGCAAAACGGATACGACGGCATGGCAGTTTACAACCATATTCCTGAAAGAAATATACCGCCTACACGGATTACCCAAAGACATCATTAGCGACAGGGGATCACTATTTACTTCAGAAGTGTGGAGGGAAACAACGGAAAAACTAGGAATCAAGCGACGAATGAGCACAGCTTTCCATCCCCAGACGGATGAACAAACAGAAAGAATCAACGGCATATTAAAACAATATCTCCGCGCATACGTCAACTACCAACAAGATGATTGGTACGACTGTCTACCACTAGGCGAATTCGCCTACAACAACGGAAAACAAGAAACAATCAAGACGACTCCGTTCTTCGCAAATTACGGCACACATCCAGAATATGAAACCATAGGTCATATGCTCCAAGGAAAGATAACGGATAAAAAGGATATGAGTCAACTACATGACACATTGCGAAACGAAATAGTTGCGGCACAATTACGACAGAAGGAGGACTACGATCGCCACCGAAAACCCGATCCAAACCTAACCTCAGGAGATATGGTTTGGTTACTACCACGCAACATCCGAACCACACGAACGACGAAAAAACTGGATTACAAGAAAATAGGACCATTCAAGATATTGGAAAGAATAGGAAGTCGTGCTTATAAGCTCAACCTCCCACCGTCAATGAAAATACGCAACACCTTCCACATCAGCCTCCTCGAACTCTATCAAGACAATCCTCTACCATATCAAGAAAAACCCCCACCACCGCCTATTGAGATAGACGGTGAATCAGAATACGAACTTGAAGAAATCATCGACTCTCGATCACACTACGGTCTCTTGGAATACTGAGCGAAGTGGACTGGATACTCTCCAGAACACGATAAAACTTGGTACCCAGCCGAGAACTTCGATCATGCGCAAAATGCAGTCAACCAATTCCATCAACGATACCCCAGCAAGCCGTCAACCAACGGTAGAAGACACACACGAATCCGAATATGTGGCCCCGTCACTACGCCGCACCGAATCCTACCAGTGGGAATATCCCAAAGGAAGAGGTGCGATGATGATGCCGTCAACCCTACAACCCTTACCAGAACGTGGCACGTTCAAACATATCACGCCGACCAGCCCGGGATACCGCACCCCGAGCCCCGAACAGACAAAGGACAAAATGGAATACAACCCCGAGGACTAGATAAGTCTGAAAGACCTACCGGTACACGAGAGTCCCACTACCCAAAGGGAACATGCGAACCTGTCATGGACAGGTTGCTACGACGACGGGTACCAAGTACATCAAAGCGAAAAAGAAGGCTCGGGATACTGGCCTCGGGAGAAGAACCGATGGCCACCCAAGACTTCGCCTCTGGGATCACCAACGAGATCCCCGACGCCACCGAAATCCCCCACACCAGATCCAGTGGATCTGGTACAATACATCGAACCAACTCCGAGGACGAAATTGAGGAGGAGGGGAGCGAAAAAACAAAAACAATGGGTGAGACCCAGGAAATCGAAGCAGGTTTCCTGACAAGAAGAGATGGAAGGAGAGACGGCACGCGAGACCTCGAAGGAGGTCAAAGTGAAGTGGTTAGCCGAGAAAACCGAAACCAGCAGGTTGCTGGAGTATCAGGCGGAAAAGATAGAGGAGCTCAAGAAGGAGCTGGAGAGGACGAGGTGGAGCAACGACAATTTGACGAAGGAGTTGCAAGGAGAGAGAAACATGAGAAAGGCTCTCCAGAACGACTGGAGGAGAGAAGAGAAGGAAGCAAGGAAAACTCTGGCCAGGGTGGTCTAGGTGAACACGGGAGCGAATAGGTACTCTCCGCTGCCCGAAGGAAGAAGATGGGGGATAGAAGATTGAAGCCTGATGGGACTCGGGCTGAGGGAGAGGGGAGCTAATGTCACGAACTGTGACTAAGCAAGACAGATTTCACATAGCTCGGATTTCCGAGTTATAGGTATCTTGGGATTTTACATGAGGCACACTAGTGCGCCATAGGTTATTATATTTACCTGTTCGTGACTCACAGTTGTGAGTCACACGATGTTATGATTTCCGCACATGACTCATACTTATGAGTCATGGGTTTTACTCAGGTGATGCGAGTTGCGCACCTGACTTGATTATTATGTTTTGATTGGTTTAGATATGTTGCGCAGCGACTTACAGGAGTCATCTGATGGATTTCATATGACTCATGGTTATGAGTCACAGGGTTCGCGTGACGCGAGGTATGAGTCACGCCAGGTGAAGAGCGACTATATAAAGGGTTACTAGGACCCCGAGTATGAGCTCTTCACACGTTCTTCTCGTTTATTTCCTACCTTTAAGCTATCATCAATAAAACCCACTCTCACCCTCTCTAAGATTTATCTTAAGAAACCCAAGAATTGTCTTTCCTCTCAAGCGAGAAAACTATTTCTCCTCCCACGTCGAACAATTAGGTCCTAACCGAGGACTTAAGAAAAGTAAGGAGATAGGCGCGAATAAGATAGTAGTCACAGGACTGGACTATCTGGATCGCGTAGGCACAAGCCTGAGAGTTATCACCTTACATTAAGAGAAGTATCATTACCTGTCACTAGGTCCTACTCGGTAGGATTCTTAACAAGCACTAGGGAATATTTCAAACACATTGGAGTGAAAATAGGCCAGATTGTGTTTTCCAGACTCCACCGTGTAGACTCTGCCGACCTCCATAAGCCAAACCTCTTATATAACATCTACCTTGACCTATTTAAACATATGATGGAATGGATAGAAGGATTCATGAAGAAGCACAAATGGCAGCTGGCATTCGACGACCTGTGGAAAGAACTTCCCCCTTATCCTTGGTTCAGTGTACCAAAAAAGGCCTATCAGGAAGTCACGTAATGGCAATGAAAGAAAATGTGTAACCTTGGCCAATGCATTACGGTTACATTAGTGTCTGCATTATGAAATCTGGACAGTTCTCAGTATCTCTCATTCAAATGTACCTTGCAATGAGTTAGTGTACTGGTTGATTTCAGTCCAACGGCCCAGTATCCGAGTCATACCCCTGACACCATATCTTATATAGAAGATTATCTGCAGACATTTCACCAGACAAAAGATATCTTTCATGAGTTTTGTACCATGCAGGCTACTTGCACCCAGGCGCGTTGTAAGGATCGTGAACTACAAGAACAGATAGCAGATCAATGAGCCAAAGTACCTCCTAACATCTATACCCTCAAGTACCATCAACTGGCGGATGACGAGAGGCGCCAAAGAATACATTAGCAGGAAAATTTGATTTGATATGAGAACTACTTCAACTTTATCAAGATGCACTACCTGAGTCACTTTGCGGCCCACATCCGATGTTTTGGGTCTATGATGATATATTCTACTGATATTGGTGAATGGGCACCTAAGGACCAGATCAAAGAAGGCTACAGGAGATCAAACAAAAATGAAGCTGTCCAACAGATCTTATCACAATATGGCCGCCAGCATGCCCTGGAAATGAGATTGCTTACAATTGAGGAACTATTAAAGACTGATGGTGAGGTTAGAATTGAAAATGTGACTGAAGAGATACAGACATCTTCAAGCCGCAGCGAACTACGATGAGTTCTCACAGGCCGCACAAACACCAGCATACTAATTAACTTTTAGGAGACCCTCTAGATCAATTATTCCACAATGGTGGAGGAGATGGTCTGTTATATCCAATGGACTGTAGCAGATGAGCTGCGGCTACCTACCAATTCCTCAGAACTGGAATTGCTTCCAGTGAAGCAATTCACTTAGCTCGAAATTCCAGTCCCAGACTTTTAATCAATGGATGTCTTCCAGATCCACCGGGCTCACTGTACTGAAACAAAGTCTTTCCGAAATGCAGGGCCAAAAAATAATTAGATATAGATCTAGGTTGGCAGAGTGGACAGTTGGCGGGATCTGTAGGAGAGGTGTGTTGTACGATTATTAGGACTTTTCAAGATAAGAAACATCCGGAATAAGGCTGGAGGTGTCTGTCAGCTGGCCTTAGTTCAAATGCTTGATCCAGTGAATAGTGGGAGATTTCAGATTATGAGTGGACACATCCGAGTTTGCAAGCGGTCCAGTGGGCGAGATGTGTGGATTGTCGATATAGAAGTAGTGATCAGGCAGGCACATCTAGTTCCTGCCAGGGAGAGACAATAGATAGTAAATTACTGGATTGATTTGCGAACATTTAGTGAGATATATTGAATTCTTATATATATATACTTATAAAGACTATATAAGGATCATAGTAATGCTACTAGCTAAGTAAACTGAAAATTGAAAACTGCCACCAGAGAGGATGTGCAGAGCCTGAAGTACTAATAAGTAGTACAAATATCATGAGTGCGGATTGGGGCGGACACAATTCATTCTGGGAGCTAGCTCAGAAAGAAATATAAACCATCTGGTGCCTATACGCCGATGCCCACCACCATCTTTACACAATGTGGGTCTTTCTGCTACCATCTCGCCACAAAGGCCATAGCAAAGAAGGCTAGGGATGGTACTGGAAACAATCAGATGGTGTAAAGAGGACGGTCAGAGTTGGCAGATATTTACCGGATGAGAGGCAGATATTAGGATCACGCCAGAGTAGTGTAAGCAAATGATTTATTATATGATGTTACTGGATGGATTTTCGCCGCATGGACACGTCGGTTTAGTAAAGCTGCATTCAGTAGGTGAAGACCAAGGAAGAACAGAAAATGAAGGCCGTAAGACGAAATAGGGGCATGGAGTAAAAGAGCGGACAGCATTGAAATGAACAGAGTCTGCGATATGCATCCGAAGAGGTGGCGGTGAAAGTAGGTTCCTGTAGATGCATTGGACAAGACAGATGAAATGAGTCAAAGTGCACCCAATAAAAAGAAATGACTAATCCCATCTGGACACAGATATTCTGCATCCGGTGAGATAGTTTTTTTTTCTGATGCTGCTAATGTCTATGGGTGCATGCATAGGTCATGGCATATGAAAAGAGAGACTCATTTAGTTAGCTTTCCTAGATGTCTCGACAGTTAGCCACTGGTGTAACGGGGGCTCCCTCAGGTAGATGGTTCCTAAGGATGCGACCGTACCAAACTTCGAATCTCTCAAACACAGCTCTTGCAAAAGTGTAAAGAATAAAAGTAAACGGTAAAACTTAATATCGTTAAGCTCAGGCTTATCTCAATTAAAGTCTCTCGAGAGGATGTTGATTGTGTCGGGGTAGGAGAGTTCTCCTATAATCTTTATGTAGTCAGACTTATACCAAAGATTCCCCCATCAGGTTACCCTGACCAATATGAGTATGCCCTTCTCCGTAAGGGTTGCCCCGGTACCATTTCTGTGTCCCCGAAGGGCCTAAGGTGTCAGCACACTGTAGCAGAATTCTCCTACATACACTTCAGTTCCTGCGAGGTGTTTACCAATATACCCGCCAGAGTAAAACCCTCTGTACATCGGTGTCTCGTCAGTGGCTAACTGTCGAGACACCTAGGAAAGCTAACTACATGACTCTTTTCCCATGTGCTATGACCTATACAAGCACCCGTAGATATTAGCTGTCTTCCGGTTAAGTTCTATCTATCTTGATTGTGAACTTAGAAGGTCTACAACGCTCCCGTGAAGAGCTGCAGCAGCGGCAGGACCCATGGGCGCTACCCATGGTCCCTTACCCCCGACACACCACTCACCATGATAAGTATCATGCTATTAGAGTCCTCAAACAACCTACAAAGAGCCTACAGCAAAGGGGCACGTGTAGGCTTGATTGGCGTAAAACCTTCCCAGATGTCTCGGGTACTACCCGGGACTACTCTGGGGACCCGTCCGGATAGCTCATACTAACTCCGTCAGTTGTGGTCCATTTTACTCTGTACCTTTTGGAGAAGGTACTTGACCTTCTCACCTTGGCCCCCTTATATACTCTGCAAACAGCTTCCGGTCAGACAGACGGCAGTGACATATACAGTGTTATGGACATGTCTTCATAAACTCCATTTAACTAGTAAGATGGCAACTCCACCCATTTTGGCCCATGATGCCCGGGGCGAACCCTGGGGCCGCAGGTACCTGTTAGGAATGATTCTACCAAGTTACAACCTGTTCGGAGCACTGTAGCTCCTCCCATAGTCTTCCGATCAAAGTGCAAACAAGTGCCTGTCGATCGTCATTGCGTAACAAACAATCCTAACATTTCCCGGAATTCCTCCGAGAACATTTCCGACGCAAGGTAGGGTAATAGTGTCCCTAAGATAGGGTAAGTATACCCATGGTGACATGAAACTGGTCTCTATGGTAGGGTAACATGACTCTCCTAGGCAGTTTAAACTCACCCTGCCTTCTGTCCTAATCTTAGGCCGGAGCGGACATTGTCACTTTACTTCCACTACTTAAGTACACCTATTCCTTAAGTACCTTCTGTTCTTTAGGATATCCGGACTATCAGATATCCCTGGGACATGCGCCCGCATTCCCACCTAGTCTACCATATTGCCTCTTGGTCTTACGTATAGGTGTAGACTTAGGTTGCCACAGTTCTATAACGTAGAGTGATTACAACTGGTGAGACACCGATGGCCAGAGGTTTTCACTCTGGCAAGTGTATTGGTAAATACCTCGCAGGAACTGATGTACATATAGAAGATTTCTGCTAGAGTGCACTGACACCTTAGACCCTTGGGAGATATAGTAATGGTACCGGGTAATCCTTACAGAGAAGGGCATACTCATATTGGTCGTAGTAACCTGATGGATGAGTTTTTGGTATAAGTCTGACTACTTAAAAATTATACGAGAACTCTCCTACCTTAATACAACCAACATCCTCTCAAGAGACTTTGATTAAGATAAGCCAGAGCTTAACAATATTAAGTTTTACAGTTTTACTTTTATTCTTTACATTTTGCAAGAGCTGTGTTCAAGAGATTCGAAGTTTGATATAGTTGCATTCTTAGAAACCATCTACCTGAGTGAGTACCTGTTACCGAGGTGTTTACCAATACACCTGCTAGGGAGAAAACTTCTGTGAATTGGTGTCTTGTCAGTAGCTAGCTGGCAAGTCACCTAGAAAAGCTAACTAAATGACTCTCTTCCCATATGCAATAAACTATGCAAGCACCCATAGATATCAGCTACCTTTCCCTTAAGACTATTCATCTTAATTGTGAATGTCAAAGGCGTACGACACTCCCATCGAGAGCTGTGACAGCGGCGGGACCCATGGGCACTACCCATAGTCCCTTACACCTGGCACACTACTCATGGTGATAAGTATCATACAATTAGAGTCCTCAAACAACCTACAAAGATCCTATAACAAAGGGGCATGTATAGGCTTGATTGGCGTAAAACCTTTCCTGATGTCTTCAGAACTAACCAGGACTACTCTGAGGACCCTGCCAGATATTTTACACTAACTCCATCAGTTTTGGTCAGTTTTACTTTGTTGCTTTTGGAGAAGATACTTGACCTTCTTACTTTAGCCCCCTTATATATCCTGTAAACAGCTTCCGGTCAGACGGACAGCAGCAACATATACAGTGTTATGGACATGTCTTCATAGACTCCACTTAACTAGTAAGATGGCAACTTTATCCATTTAGGCCAGTAATGCCTAGGGCGAACCCTGGGGCCACAGGTACCTCTTAGGAATTATTCTCCCAAGTTACAGCATGTTCAGAGCAGTATAGCTCCTCCTGTAGTGTTCCAATAAGTGTGGAAGCTAGTACCCATTGATCATTATTACGTAACAAACAATCCTGATATTTCCATGAATTCCTCTAGGAACATTTCTGACAGAAGGTAGGGTAAGAGTATCCTACAGGTAGGGTAAGTATGTACATGGTGATACAAAAATGGTTTTCATGGTAGGGTAATGTGACTTTCCTAGACAGAGCAAACTCACCTGGCCTTCTAACCTATCCTTAGGCTGAAGCAGACATGGTTACATTACTTCTGCTATCTTGGTACACCTATTTCTTAAGTACCTTCTGTTCTTGAGAATACCTGGACCATCAGATATTCCTTCGTCATGTGCCAGCATGTCCACCTAACCAACTATCTGCCATCTTGGTTTTATGTATGGGCATAGACATAGGTTGCTATAGCTCTAGAATGTAGGGTCATCACATCAGTAGAGTTCACGTAAGGATATAGTCTTCTACCCATGGATCTAAAATTATTCAACTGAGTATTGTTCTCTACATTTCTAATACTATATCTACATATCTGATCTCCATGAGTCAGTTAACTATCAAAGGAATTGACATTTCGTTTAAGCAAAAATCTGCTCAGATATATTGCAATGGGAATCGGACCACAATTGTAATGAAGGTCCATCGGCTCTATATACTTTTAACTAATAGATATAAATTTGGAATTGATACAGCACTACTTATATTGTTGAAAGACCAAATACCTACAATACTATAGTATTAACAACTTGGCTACCTGTACTACCAAGCTGTATTAAAGATGAGTAGCACTGAGCTTGTATGTAGCCTCCCTCTTTTATAAGCGAACATATTAACAAATCATTGTGATATATGTCTTAAAGGAAAAATGATATGTATGCTATTCAAATTAGCAGAGCAAAGGACTACAGCTCTATTACAACTTATTCATTCAGACCTGTACAGCCTGATGCAACAAAAATCCTTTGCTGGTTTCTTCTATTTCATGCTACTAATTAATGCCATTATAAAGTTTGCCACAATCTACTTCTTAAAGAACAAGACTTGGAGTGAGGCTGCTGAGTGCTTTCAAGCTGATAAGATATATGTAGAAAAGGTCCACGATGGCAGACTCGGAGGCAAGAACTAGCTGATCAAGATAGCATGAACTGTCAGTGGTAGTAAGTATACTAGAAATATGCTCTAAAGAGTATTGAGAAGATAGGGGATCGAGTTTCATACCACATTTGCCTATTCACCCTAAGAGGATAGTATCTCAAAAAATTGAAACTGAGTACTTGTTGGGAGAGCAAATTTATTATTACCAGAGACAGTGCAAACAGCTATCTACCTCAAGAATCTGTCTATTACAAATGGGACCCATAGGATATAACTTCATATAAATTATAGTTCAGTAAAAAAACGAGACATTCACCATCTATGAGTCTAGGAATATACCTCGTATGCACATATCTATCTCCTGAAGTGAATAGACAAGAAGTAAAGCATATGAGTAGAACGTTTAATCTTTATAGGCTATACTCTATCTATGAAACAGTACAGCCTCTATAATCTAGGAATGAGAAAGCTTACTATGTTACGGGATGTTGTTTTCTATGAAGATTATGTTCAAATATATGTGGGCACAGCACTATCTTAATAACTGTATATGAAAATACAATGCAATAGAAAGAGTATACCACAGGCACGCTAAGCAAGGAGGAGTCTTGTATAAAGGTAGATTAGTAGTAGTTCTTGTCCTTAATTCTCTTAAGTAAGATGGGTCGTAATCCCCTATTTATATAGGTGCGTACCCTTTGCAAAACTAAGAGAAAATGTAAGAGAAAGCATAAGTGTTGACGTGTTTGACCATAACATAAATAGGAGAAATATAAGTGCAAACATGTTTGACACTAAAGCACTGCCAAGGAAATCCCATAAAAGATACATAAATCTGAAGTAGTATGAGTGGATAATTAAAACATAATCATAAATCAAATAACTAATAACTGTGCATGATGATACATAAAATATAGGAAATAAACCCAAATACCAGATAAGAAAAGTATGCCATAATCCCCTAATCATATCATGAAATATCAAATGAAATATATATAATACATACTCCAGCTGTAGTAATGTTTGTAGTTTAGAAATCATGCTAAGTAGAGAAATATACGATATTATTAAGGAGAATATATATATGAAACAAATTAGAAAATTCAACACTTCCCCTCATTATCTACAGCCTAGTTCCATTAACTATTTCTGTACTGGTTTCACTAAGATTTTTGTGTAGATATTGGTGACGTTCTTAAAGGAGGCAACCTTCAGGAGTATGAACCAATTGTTCACAATTTCTTACCATATTTTGTGGTAGTATATATTGATGTGTTTCATTATGTGGTTTAGATGACGGTTTCTTATGAGAATGTTTGTGCCAGTATTATCTACATGTAGAGTGATCAGTAAGTTGAAAGAGATATTATTGAGACCCTTTCGGAACCATTGGATTTGCCATGTGGCAAGTGACATTGCAACGTATTTGACTTCAGTTGTTGATAGCGCAATTAAGGCTTGTTTCTTCAAGTGCCACGAGATACATGCACTGTTGAGAAGTACAATGGATCCCAAAAGAGAATGGTGGGTATCAAGACAAGCCGTGAAGTCTGTATTACCATAGGTATCAATAGTGTTTGTCGTATTGTAAGGGTAGAAGAGTCCAATATGTTTTGTTCTGCTAACATATTGATCGACATGTTTAGTGGCCTTAAGCTGTTATTCAGTAGGGCAAGCAGAAAATTGTGAGAGGAAAGAAGTTGTGTACGCTAGATCGGGGCATGTACCAGTAGTCAGATACATAAGTGATCCTATCATCGATTGGTAGATGGAGGAGTCTGGAATGTATGTGTCTTTGGTCTCTTTCATAAGTTAAATGGCTGTTGGTAAGAGTATAGACACGCTGTTTGAGTTTTCCATTGAGAATCATTTGAGGACTGACTTGATTTATTTCTCTTGAGTAAGATGTATTATAGTCTATCTGGTATGTATACGATAGGCAAGCCAAGTAGGAATGTGGCTTCTGCTCGGTCTGTGATCTCGAATGCCGTTTTCTGGTCTTCAATAAGAGATGTAGCTTGGAGGATATCGGGTACATCGAGAGCGATGTTGTCAATGTAAATCCAAATGTAGATGTCATGTTTATCGTAAACGAAGAGGCGTGAATCAAGAGATGATGTCATAAATCCTCTGGAGGTCAAGAATCTAGCAAAGAAAGCATACTATTCATTTGCAGATTACTTAATTCTATGGAGACATGAGTTAAGTTTCCATACTTTTCCTTCATTACTAAACCCAAGTAATGGTTACATGTAAACTTCTTCTTTCAATTCGGTGTAGAGGAAAGCAGATTTAACATCAAATTGTCATGGTTACCATTTGTTTTTAGTGCATATCGTGAGGAGGAAGCAGAGAGATTCATAATGTATGATGGGAGTGAAGATTTCTTCCAAGTCGAAGCTAGGGATTTGTCCAAATCCTTTAGCGACAGCTCTTACCCAATACCTTTCTAGGGTGCCATCAGCATTTCTTTTAACTCTGTACACCCACTTACTTTCGATTACTTTCCATCCAATCAGTTTATAGACAACATCACAGGTTCTACTCTTCTTGAGCGCCAGAATCTCATAGTCCATAGCTGAGGTCCATTGGTCACAGTAGGGGCTGTTTATACCCTGGTGACAAGTGGTAGAATCCTCATCTGGCATTTCAGCAGCATTTTTGCCATATCAGACCAGTGGTTGTAATACTTATCCAGACTGAGTCCTTATTTCTTCTTTGGGTTCTGGTAGTTGTTCCTGTTCATGTACAGGTGGTTCTGGAGTCAGAGAAAAAGGTGCAGAATTCTCGTAGTCTTCTGGATGTTCTGATGGAAGAGGTGGATGTACTTCAACATCTGGTAGTAGTAATAGTTGGTCGTGGTCTTCTATTTCCTGAGACTTATCATATGGGTACAAGGTATTGTGGAAAGAGGGAAGTGTGATGGTCGCAAAGGTCTCTGGTGTAGAGTCAGAGGTAGGTGTCATTGATGACTCCATTAGGTTAAGTGGTATTATTGTCTTGGTTGTCTAATGAATTTCTCTGGTCTCTGAGATCCGATGTTGTAATAGTATATATATCCAGTATATTTTGTCAGAGGAGATATAACTAATAAGATATCCCTCCATGGCCCAGGGCTGTACCTTCATTCCAGGTTTTCTTTCCTCCTCTGGAATTTAGATATAGCATTTGGTCCCATATAAGTGCAAGTGGTTAATCAACAGCTTTGTTTTATAGATAGCTTCATAGGGTATTGAGTTTCCTATGGCTTGGTTAGGGAGTCTGTTCCTAAGGTAGATGGCAGTGGAGACTACTTTGGCCCAAAGGCTAAGGGTCAGTCTAGTCAATATTGAGCATGTCAATATGATGATGGTACAGTTGTACTATTCAGCAACACTATTAGATTCATATGAGTAAGGAGGAGTCTTATCATGCACAATTCCATGCTTCTGAAATAGTGTAAGCATCTTGTCATTTATGTACTTACCTCTGTTGTCAGTATGGAATCTTTTAATAAGGGTGGAATCCTGGGTTGTTCTTTCCTTGATGAACTGTTTGAACACTTTTACCATGTCGGACTTCACTTTTATAGTATAGGTCTATGTATAGCATGTATTGTTATCAATAAAGGTAACATAGTACCAGAAGTTGCCAAAGGAGGATTTTGAGAATTGTCCACTAAGGTCAGAGTGAATTAACTTGAAAGATGTATTACATTGTTTCTCAGTTGATTTAGGCTTTGACTTAGTTGACTTGGAGGTAATACAGATTTCACATTGCCAGTCTTCTGGAATGGTAGGGATAGTGAGAGAGTCAGAGTAGTGGTCAGCTTTGAGATATTGTGGCAATGATTATCTAAGGGCTTCATGCCATTCTTTTTAAGTCATCTTGTTTGCTGTCTCTTTTTCCTCTTGTACAACATAGTCCTGTCCATCAAGCTTTCCCCATAGAACCTCTGTTTTACTTTTTCCAAAAACATGTATATCCTTCCCAAACCTCTACAAAGAAAAACCTTTTCCTAAAGAAACTATAGTGTACTACAACAACAAGTTACTAGAACCTGATGGTGGTAGAAAGACGTGTTTGCTTGTGCACATGGATTGGAGGAGAGGGGAGAAGAGGTTCAATACTCTAACAAACAGCTAATCAATAGTCCATCTATATAGACAACATCACTGTTGGGGTAGTGCCCCACATAACCACTCCATCTGGGGTGTAACCCCATACAGACACACTCCATGACTATCACACAGCCACCCATACATCTACATGCTCCGACATCTCCATCCTTTTCTCATAGCAGGGTTATACTACCATCACTCCCCCATAAACCTGCTATAACCTTATCTCCTACAAACACACCATATTACATGATTTCTCTGATTTTCCACAATCTTTGTAAACATAGGAAAAAATATAACTCAATAACATCAAGACAAATTTAGACCATTCCCAACATTGATACAAATTTCTCATGCTTGGTTTTTTCCAACGCCTTGGTAAGCCCATCGGCTACCATCTCATCTGTTCTCAGATATTGTAGCACAATATCCCCTGACTCAACAAGTTCCTTCAACCAAAAATACCTAACACCCACATGTCGGATTGAAGGTCGAAACTTTCCTTTTGACAAACTTGTAATGCATGCTTGATTGTCATTGTACATTGCAATGAGAGAATGTTGACTTTGATTTTTGTTGGGATAGAGATCTTGTTGTACCTTCTGCAACCAGATTCCATCTTCTGCAGCCAAAGAGGTTGCATTAAACTCAGCGTCGGCAGTAGACTTTGCTACTGTACGCTGCCACAGTGACCTCCAACTTACTACAGCACCATAGGGATTAATTATAATATATCCCATTGTAGATCGCATCCCATCAATCTCCCCCGCAAAGTCGGCATCTGCATAGACTCCCAATACCATCTCATTCAACTCCCCCTTAGCTTCCATATCCGAATGATTCTCTCCTAAGACTAGTGCATAGTTGGTTGTCTTTTGAAGGTAGCGGAAGATATGCTTGACTGCCTGCCAATGTAGAATCGAAGGGTTTGCTGCAAAGCGGCTGATAAGTCCTGTGGCATAGGCAATGTCTGGCCTAGTAGTTATTGCCACATACATTAGACTCCCTACAGCTTCCTGATATAGCTGTATATCAACTCCTTCTTCACTCTCGGTTCTTTGATGTAACTTCAACTTTGCATCTAAAGGGGTGACACAACCTTTGCAGTTTTCCATCGCAAACCTTCTCAGAACTTTCATGAGGTAGACTTGTTGGCTGAGACGTATCGTTTTTTGCTCTCGATTTCGCTCTACCAGCATGCTTAGAAAAAACTTCACATTTCCCAAGTCTTTTGTTTGAAAGCGTTTTCAGATATCTTCCTTCATATCTTCAACTTCAGCTTTAGTCCCAACAAGTAGTACATCATCTACCCAAGTAATGATGACTACTTCTGAACTCGATATATAGAGACCAGCTTCATACTTAGATGCCACCATTCCCATTTTATTGACCAGATGAGATTCCTGAGTATGATACCAGTTGTGGCCGGCTTGCTTCAAACTATAGAGACTTCGTTTGAGTTTCACAACCGCAGGTACTTCATCTCACTTTGGTAAATTATTGCTTAGAGTTGAGGTTTTGACTTGAACTCTCCCATCATGGTTGACAATAAATTTCTTTGGTAGCTTTATGTAAAGTTCCTCCTCAATTCGGCTCTCCAGAAAGGCAGTGACAATATCCAACTGCACAATTTCATTGTCTTCAGCTGCTGCCTTAGAGAGGACAAGTCGAATAGTAGGATATGATATGGTTGGTGAATAGGTTTCTCCAAAGTCTATACCAGGTCTTTGACGGAAACCATGCGCTACCAGCCTTGCCTTGTAATGCGCTACCTTTCCATCTTCACCAATCTTTTCTTGGAGAATCATCCGTGAGCTAATTGGTTTGGCTTCTAGAGGTAGAGTCCCTGGTTCAACAGGCTCCCATGTCTGGTGCTCCTCCAAAGACCTCAGCTCACTCTCAATTGCTTTCAACCACTCTTCTTTCTCTCCTCCCTTTAAAGCAATCTCAACACTGCCTGGTCCTTCATTAACCATAAATGCAAAGTCGGTATGATGAACCTCCTCAACCTCTTCATCTACCTGTTTTTGCCTCTCAAAGGTGTCTGCATCACCTGAGGTATCATCTCCAGGCTCTCTTCTTTCTTCTGCTTCTTTAGAACCCCATCTTCTTATTTCTCTTCTGCATTGCGCAGACTTCTCCCAATAAGAACCAAGGTTTGATCTCAATTCTTCTACAGCACGTACTCTTTTCTGAGTTCTTGTATCCAGGTCTGACTCTCTAGTATCCATCTGTGGAGTTATGGGTTCTGCTACTGGTGACCTTCTTGTTCTATGAACAGCCGGAATCATCTGTTGGCTTTGAATAGACCCAGATGCCTTAGACTCTGGTGGGTCCTATAGTTCCTGAATAAACGGTAGGAAGATCTGCTTTGCTGTTCGTGGAAAATAGAACTGGTCTTCATAAAAGACTACATCTCGGGATTTGATGATAGCACGTGTTTTTGGATTATAGAGTTTATACTGCCTTGTCGAGAGAGTATATCCTACAAACATTAGCTTCTCTGCCCTTGGACTCCATTTCTTGTCTGGTCGGTTAGCAGGATGTATGTAGGCATAAGCAGAGCATCCCCAGACTCGTAGGTGTTCTACTTGGGGTTTCTTCTTAAACCAAAGTTCAAATGGTGTTGCCTCCTCCCTGTGAGTTCCCTTCGTCAAGGAAATATTTTTTAGGTATACGGCGGTTTGGATAGCCTCTGCCCAATATGACTTTGGTGCATTAGCTTGTTGGAGTAGAGTATTGGCACGACCAACCAAGACTCTATTGCTGTTTTCAGAGATTCCGTCCTCTTGTGAGGTATATGGCACCGTTACATGTGCCTCAATTCCTGACTTTTCAAGCTGTCTCACAAATGCAGCTCCCGTGAATTCTCCTCCACCGTCAGTCTGAACAGCTTTGATTACATAAGCATTTCCTTTCTCTGCATGCACCCTCTCTGCATGTTGCTTGTAATTTTTGAAACACTCTACAGCTTCACTTTTCTTTCTCAAAAAATAAACCGCAGCAAATTTTGAGTAGTCATCAATCAACAGCATGAAGTAGAGGCTTCCACCAATTGACCTCTTCTTCATTGGACCGCAAAGATCTGAGTGGATAAGTTGGAGGGAGGCGGTGGTTTTTGAATTTACAGCCTTAAATGGGAGTCTCATCATCTTTCCCTCTAGCCATTCTTGACATCGCTGCTGTCCGTTTCGGGAGTGTAATGGTGGCATCCCATGAACTAGTTCCTTATTACTCATCTTCAGAACTCCTTCGGGATATAGATGTCCAAATCGCTTGTGCCAATGTGTCAACTGTGTCTGGTCATCTCGTACCATAGTGAAGGCATTATCATTTGACCTCTCCTGGCTCACAAGAGTATACATGCGATTCGACTTCTCGGCTATGGCTGTTAGTACTCCATCTTTGTAGATCTCAGCTCCATTGTACCGAAAGGTAACATTCATTCCCCTAGAAACTAACTGGCTGACGGAAAGGAGATTCGCATTTCCAGCTTTCGGAACATAGAGAACATCAGACAATAGTACAGTTCCCTTGCCCCTGCCTGGGATCCAGATAGGGATCCTTATACTTCCAGTTCCTAAGGCTGGTACCAACTCTCCTGTGGCGGTTCGTATTTGGCGCTTGTTCTTTGGTAGTAGGGTAAACTTGCCGTCCAAAAAACAGTCACGATCGCTGGTGATATAATTCGTACAGCCAGAGTCAAGTACCCATTCTGACTCCTGCTCAACACACTTGCCACTCCATACATCTTCAATCCTTTCAACCTCACTCTCATTCTCACATTCCTCTCTCTCTGTTCCCTTAACCATTTTTCCTTTTTCTTTCAACCCATCCTGGCTTGCACTTTCTCCATCTTGTGCAATCCACATCTGTTCCTCCATTATTCCAGCATTCTCCAAATTGCCTCCTACAGGCCTTGGATCCCTTCTCAGACCATGATCCCTTCTCCTTCCACCGGGTATCTTTGTCCAACATTCCTTCTCTCGGTGTCCCTTTTTACCACACCGATGGCAGTTACCAGTAAACCTCTTGGTAGCATTCACCTCTGCTACTCGGCCCCCTGGTTTACTAGCAACTGTACTATCCTTCCTTTTCACCCACTTCCTTCCTCCCACAAACAATGCCTGTCCAGGCTCAATTGACTTTCCTCGTCGAAGCTCAGCTTCGTAGGCAGTGAGTAGTGCTTGAAGTTTGACATATCCTGTATTGGTCGTACTGGATGGAAGGGTTGATTTCGTTATCATGGTCCAGGTTTTCCATTCATTGGTCTTTGGAAGGCCATTGAACACATGGAAGATCATCTGAGCATGTATTGGTGATTGGCCACAAATAACCAACTTGTCTTTAATCTCTTGAAGTCTGTTGAAATAGGCTAGGACTGTGCCACAATCTTCAAGTTGGCATTCATAGAGTTCTATTTGGAGGTGATTTGCATCATAGTTCGTCATCGTTTCGTAGGTTTGCCGAACATCATCCCAGATCTCTGCCGGAGTTTCCCATGATGATCCATAGTAGTTGACTGCTATCGTGTCGGTCATTGCAAGACGGAGTATGCCAATCGCTTTCTGAATTCAACGTCTTTGGCTAAGGTATTGCTCTTGCAGCTTCTCGAGGTTGGCTGAACTGCTTGTCGGGCATTCAAGAACTTCTTCCAATCCAGCTGTCAGGTCCCAGAGACTCTCTCGGAGTAAGCAATCTGTCATCCGTAAAGACCAAATCCGGTGATTTGATCCATCTAGTTTGTCAATCACCATTCCAGAAACACCCAATGGTAAACCACTCTGTTCACTCATGTTTGCTTTGAAGAAAAACTTTTCTTTCTTTGGATAAAAAACGGTGTTGAAATAATGGTAGATTGATTTCGATGATGATGGATTAATCGGTGCCTTTCTCAATGGCTCATAACCTGATGGTGGTAGAAAGAAGTGTTTGCTTGTGTACACGGATTGGAGGAGAGGGGAGAAGAGGTTCAATACTCTAACAAACAGCTAACCAATAGTCCATCTATATAGACAACATCACTGTTGGGGTAGTGCCCCACATAACCACTCCATCTGGGGTGTAACCCCATACAGACACACTCCATGACTATCACACAGCCACCCATACATCTACATGCTCCGACATCTCCGTCCTTTTCCCATAGCAGGGTTATACTACCATCAGAACCCAATTTGGAAACCCAAAGTACCCATTGTAGAAAGACAGGAGCTGTCTAGCCATCAGATGTTTTGGCCCTGACCTTGACTGTTCCATAGCCACATGATTCCATTACCGAATTATTGCCTAACTTAAAGCTACCTTGTAAAGGTTGAAAGTTTATAAGAAGGTCTAGGTTCGAAGTCATATGTAAGCTTGCATCTGTATCAATAACCCATTGATTCAGGTAAGGAGTCTTTTGCATAGGAGATGAGGAGGTAGAAGTACTGACCAGTTTGGATGTCTCTTGCTTTCCGATCTTAGCCGAGTATCCTGCTTTGTCCTTCTTTCGCTTCTCATTGTCGACCTTAACCTTATTACACTCATTCCAGAAGTGGCCTTCACTGGGAGTAGCAAGGTACTACTTTTTACAGTAGGAGCATTCCTTCATTTCAGCCGGTTGCCGTCGTACTGTGTTACAAGTCTTTTTCTTTCCTTTGACATCAGCACTTTTATACTCCTTATTATCCTCAGAATTAAGTGAGAATTTTAAGTCCAACAGTTTGTTGTAGACATCAAAGTAGGTAAGGGCCTCCTTAGGTTGGAGGTTGTCGACGCTGTTGCTCATCAACTGGGGCAAAGAACAGAGGAGAATGGCGGCTTTGGCTTCGGTTGACTCACATACTAATTTAACAACAAATGGTAGAGTGTATCAGTCAGTTTCCGAAGCAGTTGGGCAATGATATTGCATACGATGCTATAGGGTATCATATGTATTGATATGGTCCCACATAGGTTCAGAGATATCGTACTTGGAATCGAGGATCCTGTTAAGCTGGTCAAAGAAGAAGAAGGTATTTTCATGAGTAAACATATCTTTAAAGGCTGTCTAAATGGCAGTAGGTGTCCTGTAGGTAGCCAACATGACAAGCCATTTTGGATCAATTATTTCAAGAAAGTAGGCCAAGGCCCACTGGTAGCAATCTTGGAATTTTTCATAAGATTCGCTATTATCTTCCGTACTTTCCACATCCAGTATTGTTTCCACTCCTATTACTATGCCCCAACAGTTAAATAAAGTGAGAACATACTCCGCGATATCATGCCAGGTTCTATAGTTTTCTGGGCCTATGAGCTTGGAGATTGAACTCAACTTGTAGTTAGGTGTCCAGGGTCACTTAGAGTTAATGGGATTTTGCTGTGGTGGGTTGGCAGAGCCTGGAAGATCTATTAGTAGAAGTGGAGGGAGTGCACCCAGCAGTGACCCAGGTAGTAGTGGAGAAGTTAGGGGTACCAGGGGGTGTAGAGGAGGCGGTGGAGGAGTAGGATATACTAGTAGCAGAGGTGGCTGGTCCTGTTGTTGCTCAAGTACTTCTTTGGAGGAGCTCTTATAAGGTATGAATGGAGGTTGTTCAAAGGTATTTAACATGTAATATAGGTTGTTAACCTACTATAGGTTATTAACCTATGTTAAGAATCCTCAATTTAAGTTATTAACCACTACTTCCTAGGGTCAACACTCCTACACTAGTGGAAGCCGGTTTGCAGAACACCCAGTTGCACCTGGGCCTATTGAGGTTCACCAGTGGAGCCTGATTCAGGCTACCAAAAGGGTGAGAAGCGGTGCCTAAGAAAAGAAGAGGATTTGGAGAAAATGGGTCGTAGATTTTGCTTTTAAGCGAGAAAATGCTAAGAACATTTGACTGAGAAAGTTTTGTGCTGAGAAATAAAGTTTTGTTTCGAAGAAAGTTTCAGTTTGACCAATGTTTTCAACTGAAATGTTTTGAGAAATATTTTGGTCAAATGAATTTGTTTCGGTTCAAGATAGAAATGTTTTACATTAGGTGAAATGCTTCAATCACTATAGGTAGGAAGCATGTAGGTGTAAGTCATATAGTTATAAAGGCACCAGGCTCATAATCTATTCAAATGTCTGGGTACAGCACTATTTTAATAACTATATATAAAAATATGATGCAATAGAAAGAGTATACCGCAAGCACACTAAGCAAGGAGGAGTCGTGTATAAAGGTAGATTGGTAGTAGTTCTTGTCCTTAATTGTCTCAAGCGAGCTGGGTGGTAATCCCCTATTTATACAGGTACATATCTCTTATGTAACTAAGAGGAAATGTAAGGGAAAACATAAGTGTTAACATGTTTGACCATAACACAAGTAGGAGAAACATAAGTACAAACTTGTTTGACACTAAAGAACTGCCAAGGAAATCCCATAAAAGATGTATAAATCTGAGGTGGTGTGAGTGGATAATTAAAATATAATTGTAAATCAAATAACTGATGACTATGCATGATAATGTATAAAATATAGGAAATAAATCCAAATACCAAATAAAACAAGCATGCCATAATCCCCTAATCATATTATGAAATATACGTAATACATACTCCTAGTATTGTAATGTTCATAGTCTAGAAATAATACTAAGTAGAGGAATTTACGATATTATCAAGCCTGAGCCTGAGGAGAATATACATCTGAAATGAATTAGAAAATTCAACAGATTGTCCATCCTACTGACCCCTTTAGTAGCAGATCTTCTGTCCTACAAAGCCTGATGTATCTCATATTTACCTTACGATAACTTCCATGTAAGATGAAGATGTTTATTCATACTATGATGATAATAGACATGTCAATAAAGATATTGAGAATAACTGAGTAGCTGGACATGAAGTAAATCCTGCAAGTAAAGAGAAAAAAGGTTACTCCAACCAGGATTTTAACCAGACTACCAACAAACCAGGACATACTAGAAAGGCAAATACAAAGCATATAGTTAGAGAACAGGAATTTAGACTTGGGTCATACTAGAGCACACCTGGAAGTAGGAGTATAAGCAGAGGTAGAGGCCAGACCAGTTAGTTACATGAAGGAAGCAATCAAGCTGTGAGTATTGATTTAGCTTTACCTGTTACAGATAGTCTCAGAACTATCACAGAAGCCTTGGATACCCCCAACCACATACAGCAGATTGAAGCCATTAACATTACAAGAAGGGCATCAGACTTGGAGTATCATAGAGCAACAAACAGCTCAGGCTCTGATAGGCATGTGGACTATATCATCTAGGATAGTACTCTAAGAAAATATTAGAGAGGATGGAAAAGTTGTCAGATTTAAGGCATGTCTTGTCACACATAAATTCTGCTAGTAAGAAGAAATTGACTACTCTGAAACCTACAGCTCTATAATCTTGTTTGCTGCAATTTGAACTATTTTGTCTTACACTACCATGGAAAACAGAGAAATAATCCAACTTGTTATTGTAACTGTATTCCTTGAAAGCGAGATCAAGGAAGGGCTTTATCTGCACCTGCCTAAAGAGTTTGATATCTCAAAGAGTGGGGAAGTCATACTTCAAAACCACAGATTGAGGAGGCTGAATGAAAAAGGTATTATTATATACTTGAACTGTAGTCTTTATGGATTGAAGCAGGTAGGCCGAAACTAGTACAATACATTGAGTAGACACTTTACAACAGTAATGGGAATGTACATCTTAAAGTTTGAAGCCAGAATCTATACTACAGAGACTAGTACAATTATTATTACATAGGTAGATGACATACTTCTCATTGTGACCAGACTGGAGGTTACTTCAATGAAGTCTGCTATTCAACAGCATTTCACAATTAAAGACTTGGAAAACATAAAGTTTTTGCTCAACATGCCGGTAAAATAAGACCTGGAGAAGGAGGCTATTGATATAAGCCAAAAAGCGTACTTGGAGAAAATATTAATGAGATTCCACATGGACTCATGTAGGGAATGTGCAACCTCTATGGATGCTAAGACAAAACTACATATGCGGATAGACACAAAAGAGGCAGCAGAGAAAGTCATCTACCAAGAAGCCATCAGAAGTCTTACTTACGCAGCAATCACTACACATCTGGACATCGTATTTGCTACTGGACTTGTAGGATGTTTTAGTGCCAATCCATCTGTCCTACATTGGGCAGCAGTGAAGAGAGTCCTACAATATCTAAAAGAAACATTCACCTATGGATATATCTGGGAAGGAATTTGTATGGTGATGGAAGTATTAGGAAAGGAAATGGAGAAGCACCCATTACAGCCTATACCAATGCAAATTTCATAGAAGAAGTAGATAGTATGAGGTCGACAACTGGTTTTGTTGTATATGACCAATATGGTGCCATCGTCCACTGGAAGTTCCAATGCTAGAAGACTGTCACAAAATCAACTGCAGATATAGAGTTTAATACCACTGTTCTTCCTTTCAAGGAGGTTATTTGGTTAGCCAAGGTCCAGGTAGAACTCTATAGAAAAATCAAGCAAGCAACCCCTATAACTATTTTCAACAACAACTAAGCCTATATTGCCAGCTCAACCAACAGACAATTTAAAGCATCTATATAGTATATCAGTGTTCCATATCTTTTGGCTATGAGAATTGGTGCAAGAAGGAAATATTAAAATCATATATCTTAGAACAGATAAGATGAGAGTAGATAGGCTGATGAAAGGTCTGGAAAGTGAGAAACATCAGAGGTTCATTAGGATGCTAGAGATGAGGGACTAAGATATGCTAGTATCACAATACCTGTATTGTATTTTATTTGTTATAAATTTTTTTAGTTTTTTTTGTGGGATACAAGTGGTCATACATATGTACTAGAGCAGAGAGCATATGGGTATTAATATGCAAAAACTGGGCAGACACCTTTAACCTGGTTTTGAGTTATAACACTTTGAAGTTTGCATAACAACTACAAAATTTTTGGATCTGATGAATTATAAAGCTTATAAAGAGTCCAATTTAACTGACAAATATTTTTTTAAGCTCTTCAGATGATGCTCTGTATGCTTAAGAAGTATGATATGCATTAAAGGAAATTTGTTGCAGTTGTAGATTTGCCCAGTTTTCGCATATCAGCACCCATATAGGATTCGGGGGAGTGATGGATAGAATCCCATCTGGTAGGGATTAGGTTGGGTATGATAGTGGGTTTAGGGCATGACTGGTATAGATGTCATGATGGTTGTTTGTGGTATTTTTCCCTGTTATGTAGGTTTTCCTATTGTATGTGTCAAGTATACTATCTACCTGTACTTTAACTTTGAGCTCCTCCATAGCTAGCAGAGAGATCCCAGATCCCTCCATCATGTCGAACATCAAACTGTGCTTTTCTCCTGTGCACTGCCCAATTCTGCTGCACGGACAACTCGCCGTTCACTTGTCAGTGAGCTGTCATTAGAGCGTTGCCATCAAAAAGTGCGTGAACGAGAATACAGGATAAGGGATAACTCGCGTTAGCAGCCGAGGCGGCATACCAGTCAGTCCATCCATAGTGGGGTCATGCTCACCCCGCTATTTGTAATCCTTTACCCACCCATCTGCGCTTCCGCCTCACCTCGAACACCGTTTCCACCCAATTCCAACCCAACCAACCCCCAGCTCCAAAAGCGGAAGAGGAAGAAAAAAGAAAAACAGTAAAAAAAGAACCCCCCCCCCTTGACCAGGATGCTCACCAAAGAAACCCATCACGACGTCCAAACCAGTGTTTCCGGCACCCCCATGCGGATTCACCTCTTCCACCCTGCCATCCCCAACTACCCCAAGGCAAAGTTCCCTGGTGTTGTCGTCTTCTCCGAGATATACCAGGTCACCGGGCCCGTCGCTCGCTTCGCCAGACAGATCGCTGGGCAAGGATATATCTGTGCTGCTCCCAGCTCGTTCCACGAGTTCGTTGGACCGGAACCATTGGAGTATGATGTCCGGGGGACGGATGATGGGAACAAGTTTAAGATCGAGAAGAAGGTGGAGGCCTACGATGAGGATGCAAGGTTGACGGTGGATCTGTTGATGGGGCTGGCTACTTGTAATGGTTTGCTTCCATCTCTATTCCTCGTCGGAGTTCTTAGGGAGTTAATGGATCGTTAGGACGTATTGGTGCTACGGGGATGTGCCTCGGTGGTCATTTGGCTTTTAGATGTGCGCTTGACAGTCGGGTTCGGAGTGCAGTTTGCTACTTTGCTACCGGTAAGGCTGATGTTTTTTTTTGCATTGATTTATTACTCTCTTGGATGAGATCCGTCGCTAATTGACTTGCGAGGGCAGATATTCACTGTGCCACACTAGGCCTAGGCAAGAATGACGATTCGCTCAAGAGAGCGGGGGAGATTGAGGGAGAATTAGCAATGGTTGGTCATCCCCAACTGAGTTAGGCAAGTCGGTGAGTGGAGGGCTGACACGAACAGATATTTGGAAAAATGGATAACCACGTTCCCCCGGCTGGGAGAGACTTGATCCGCAAAGAATTGCACGATAAAGGACGTCTCTTTAGCTTTTATGAATTTGCATTCGCTCAGCACGCGTAAGTTGCCCTAGTGCCTCAATTGCAGACTGATGTTGATTCTCTGGGATCCAGATTCATTCGTGACGAGCTTTCTAAGGGGAGATACGATCCCGCCATTTCCAAGATCTGTTTTGAAGTGCTGCTAGAGTTATTCGGGAGGACATTGAAGACAGAATTAGGAGAACCAGAAGTGGACAATACCCCTGTCGAAAACGTATGCTGAGGTACAATTTTACCTTATATCCAACCGGGCAGAATCAACACAGGATAAGCTCTTATTATTTCTCCCTTACACCTTATCAGCAACCTGTTCGAAGACCCTCACAAACTCCATATGATCCTGCGCACCGCCCATCTGCCACTCGCCATTGATAGTAAAGTTCGGCACCCCTCTAATCCCCATCACCTGCGCCTTCCCAACCTCCCTATCCACTACCTCCCCACCCGAACCGCTCTCCAACCACCCTCTCACCTTCCCCTCCTCCAACCCAGCCCTCACCGCGGCCGCAGTCAAAACACCATGATCCGTGATATCCTCCTCATTCTCAAAATAACTCCTGAAAATCTCCTCAACAACCCTTGTCTGTAGCGTCCCCCCCTCCTCCTCTTGCCCCGCAAGCTGAATCAACCGATGCGAATCCCTAGTACTCCCCGTCTTCCCGCCAAATTTGAAGTCAATGCCGACATCCCTCCCCACACCCCGCAATCGCGCGAATATCATAGCAGCGCGGTCGTCCCCGAACTTGTTCCTGTAGAATTCCGCCTTTTCGATAGCAGGCGTCGGCGCGTTCGGGTTCAGGTAGTAGGGTTTCCAGGACACGCAGAAGGTCGCGTCAGGGGATCGGGCCTTATACGCAGCCATCGCCTTCTGCAACTTCTTGTGGCCGACATAGCACCAGGGACACACGGTATCTAAAACTCACGCCGATTCGTTCGTCAGTCACTCACTCACTGAGCCAGCCAACCAACCTCCCAGAGTTGCGAAAGTTGAGGAGGGATGACGACCAACTTACCGGAGACGATTTCCACAGTGAATTCAGACATTCCGTCCGCGAGAGAGAAGGGGGGCTAAGTACTCCTCTTTTTTTCTTTATATATATAATACCCGGTCCTCGCGTGGAGAAAACGTCGTAGTGTAGGTTAAAGTAAGGATAGCACCACACAGTACTGTACTCGTACTAGTACACCAAGTAACAGCAACGGCCCCAGATGGAAGGGGGGGGGGGGGGGACGGGTAAATTTATACCATATCCACATCCCTCTCGCAGACAGATTCCGGGCTGTGTGGATTTGTCATTCATCCACACAATGGAATTATTCGTTCCGGGGTTGTGTCAAGAGCTGGGGAAAATCGCTCATGGCTGACGTTGGTAAATTATGGTGTGATATGAAAGTACTGTATGCGGTGCTGCGAGCATGGTAGTAGGTTATACCGGCAGACTGCTATCATATGGAAACTCTCTTGCTTACAAATCCGCAACCACCCTCCGGCCCCATATCATATCTGGTGCTCTTGATGAGAGGGTGCTTCGCTGGATCCCGTCCCGGTACCTGAGTGAGGTAGGTATCGTTCGTACCCTCTCGTACACTTACATACCGAATCGGGCGCTCTGGAGGGTTAAGGATGGTTCGAGTCTTCCGAATAGCCTACTTTTTTATTAGAACTGCCCAGAGGGGGGGGTTGCTTCATTCAGAGTGAGATGGCGTGACCGCATTGTGTTATACTGATATCACACAGGATAAGATGTTTGGTATCATACCCGAGTATATTTATTTTGGGGGGGGGGGGGGCAAGGATTTATATCCGGGTCATCGGTAATGAAATTGGATGAGACCCTGTCTATATACAGACACAGATGCAGATGCATAATAAAAGTACATTACAATCCAAATGGTGAAAAGGTTGAAACAAAAGCAAATCAAGAGAGGCCTCCTAATCTTCGTAAAAACCGCCTTAAAAAAAAAACTAACGTTGAACCCAACCCCCTCTTCCTCAACCAGCCCATCTCCTATTACCGGAGCATCTTCGGATGAGTATCCACTTGGTGCCATCGGATCATTGGGCCCTCTTTGGGCACCTTGTTGGCTGCGGGATGGAATCTAATGGATGGACGAGGCGGTCCTGTCTCTTCGCTATTTCCACGGCCATCGTCCCCAGACCCAGTGGCTTGTGGCGAGACGGGGTGTCTGTCGACGCTACCCGCGACAGATCCTGTAGATCCATGAGGGCCATATCCTAGTTGCATGGGAGAGTTGTCTGAATGCCCCCTCTCACCTCGATAGCTGCCCCAATACCCAGGGCCCCATTCCTCAATACTATTTCGGTGAGATTGATTAAAGCTTCTTTGTGTTACAAAAGCTTGCTCCTGCTGATTTTTGATTTGCTTCTCCATCCAAACTGCCTTCGTTTCCTTACGGTGGACCTTGAGTTTCCACGAGGGTAAGCGTTTAGGTGGTTTGTAGATCCTTGCAAACTCCCTCTCGAGTTCAAATTCGGTTTTGACCCATCCTCGATCCGGTGCCATCGGGGGACATGTAACCTTTGGGGGCCTATCTGTTGGGAGCTCCCGTAGCTGCTTTGTAGCCATTAATCCGGCATCACGGGGTTGAAAGCTTCTCAATGGAGTATATGCTAGGGGTTTCTCCGGGGCTATATTACTGGTCGATGTTGCCGAAGATGGTGCTGTTTGAGTAGGTGCTGCAGAAGAGGGTGTAGGTAGTGAAACTTTCTCCTCTCTATCCCCCACTGGTAGCGGTGGCCTTTCGGGCGACCCATATTGGTTGATTTCCGAGTCTCCGGAAGGTAGATATGTTCGGCTCACTCGTATCTTTCTCCGTTCCAAACTATCACTATTGGGTTTCGCTGCTGCCGCCGAGGCCGCGGGATCGATCATCTCCAGGTGCTTTTGATGTAATTCCTCCTCCGTAATATCGAATGCCACCGGTGGCGGGAGTCTGAATGAAATGCAATAAAGGTTGTTTGTTGAGCCGTGCTTAACAAAGTGCACCCCTCGGACAAATTCCCGTCCCAGGTCGTAGCCAATCCTCTCGCCGATGGCCTTACGAAGACCGGTTATCGCATCCGCCTTTCTTTCTGCTGGAGCTTCGTGGTAGGCATAGACGTGAACAGACGGAAAATCTATTTTCCAGAAATTTCCCTTCTTCGCCAAGAGTCTCTCCCGATTCTTGTATATGCCTCTAAGACACGCAAGATGGCTAAGGGATTGGTCAGGGTCGCTGAAGACGAAATGAGAAACCCAAGAAGGAAGTTTCCTATCACCCTTCTTGAGAGGATTTTTCATAGTCACTCCAAGCTTGCTCTTTTTGTGCGGCTTATGGTCCACCGTTTTCTCGAAAAGCCTTTTGACAAGCTGCTGGACGAACTTCACTGGATTCTGGTTCTTAACGTAGATGTTTTTCTTGACCTAACAGTGCTCAGAGCGTGAGCTCCAATATCCACTAAAACCAAGCAAAAAGAGAGATGAGCAAAGCCTAAGCAATTCACCTTGTTGTTTCTTCGATTCTCAATGAGCAAGTTATAAACACTCTCTTCTCGCGCATTGGCGAAAACAACCGCCCCTCGCTTTGCAGCAGCCACACTTAGCGCACCAACACCACAATAAACATCGGCAACAGCCTGTCCCAACCCAAAACTATCCACAAGACGATTCCGCTCAGCCGCCAGCTTCGTGTCAAAATGAGCATCACGGAACTTGGCATCATCGAGGTGAAAAGTGAAACTGGAGCCCTGGTGGTTGAGCTCTACGTGGTAATTCTGAGGACCTGCTAGGACTTCGTTTACGAACCCAAGTTTTGACGCTTCTCCTCCCTCCTCAGGTTCACCAAAAACCGTCTGCACCTCCCTCTCTTTGTCACAAATAACCTCTGCAATAAGTCCTCTATACTCCAGTAGGGAGCCGGGGACATCCAGGTGCATCAATGGACCAATTCGAGGAAGGCTATTGATATCCGGGGGGTTGGCATCTTCGGGAAGCACAGCCCTCATAATCTCCTCTAGAGACCACACTACATTAGCGGACGGCCAACTTCCGTCAGGGGAAACGGGGGAGAGGCCCGTACCATAACTCCAATCTCCGTACTCCAGTTTCAGATCATAGGGCACCAACCGGAGTATCTTCGAATTCACATACTCCCGCGTGGGACCCGAAACAGCCGAGAGATCTGCCCCCCCAAAAAATACGCCCCATTAACAAAAACCACATCCCTCCGGAGATTAGAAGTCACAATAGGCGTCCATACCATCGTATTTCACGTCGGGCCGTAGAATGAGCAGCGGGGTTTCGGTATCGAGTTTCGAATTAAAGTCGTATCTCAGGTTGAACCTCTCGTAGGGGATCAGATCCCTCAGAATCCTCTCCTTGATCGTGTGGACCTGAGTAGCGTCGAGCACCCGCGCGGCAGTGACCGGGACAATCTTTTTGAAAAAGGCACGATCCAGCGTGCGCATCGCACGATTGACCGGTGGCAAGAACCGAGATAGAAACATTGTCAAGTGTGGATACCCTTCCCAGGGATTAGAGATGAATTGATAGTGGGGAGCAGATATGATTGCATGTGGAATGTTTTTTTTTTTTTCTCTCCCGCCCCCCTCGTGCTCGAGATCGGTTAAATCTAGGGAGGGCAATTTTAGTTTGCTACCGATAAGATCGGAGCCTCAACTTGTGGCTTATGTAATCGAGACTTGTTAGAGAAGGTTAGGTACAAGTACAGTAGGCTTTGGGGCGAAACCTAATCCGCTTCCTCTTCGAGTATCATGATACCCCTCAGCCCCCCCCCTCCCGGACAGTCAGGCCTTCCGTGTGTTTAGCAAATGACGGGAGTTTCGCACTCTGACTCATCCGCTCCAAGACGCTCATTCCAAATCCTTCGGCACCCCACCTCATCGCAGCTTGTGGTTCAGTCCTTTCGAGCAGGGGGTAAACAGGTGAGGGGGTAGCACTTGAGGCGAAAAATAAGAAGAAATCTAGCAATCCTTAGCGAGTGGCTCGACCCGCTGCCCGATCATTCTATAATCTCATACTCGGGCGGTCATTAAATATCACTCGACGAGGTGAACCAGACGAGAGCCGCAGATAGATTGATCTTTGAAATTCATCCCCCCCCCCAAAAGAAAAAGAAACCAAACAGGAGACCCAAACCGAACCAAAACAAACCAAAACAAACCACACCAGACAAAATTTGACACGAGGGCGCACCAGTAGAGAAATATTTAGGAGGACGAGAGGAGGATAGAAAAGAGCGAGAAGGTGAACAATTCGAATCTACCGCACTACCAGAAGCCAAGCGAGAAAAGCAACCAGAAACCAAGCAAAACAAGCGACCGCAAAAGATCCGCAGAGCTTCATCCCCCCAGAAGAAGAAAACCCCTTTAAAATCCCCCGGCCATGTTAGTCTGTTACATAGCAATCGAAAACTAAAGAAACAATTAGTTCCTTAGGACCCCAAAGGAAGGGTTACTAAGAACTTACATTACCAGCACCCTGATTACCCATAGTAGCGTTGCTGCCGATATTTTTGTTGGTAAAGGTTCCGCCGTTGTTATCGACTCTGTTGTCGGCCCTGTTCTCGACTCTGTTGTCGGCTCTGTTCTCGACTCTGTTGTCGGCTCTGTTCTCGACTCTGTTGTCGGCTCTATTCTCGACTCTGTTGTCGGCTCTGTTCTCGACTCTGTTGTCGGCTCTATTCTCGACTCTGTTGTCGGCTCTGTTCTCGACTCTATTGTCGGCTCTGTTGTCGATTCTGTTGTCGGCTCTGTTGTCGATTCTGTTGTCGGCTCTGTTGTCGATTCTGTTGTCGGCTCTGTTGTCGACTCTGTTGTCGATTCTATTGTCGTTTCTCACGCTATTGTCGTTTCTTACGCTGTTGTCGTATGTGGAGTTGTCGCCCATTTTCACGCTATTGTCGTTATGGATGCGGTTGTCGTTTCTAACGCTATTGTCGACACTGTTGTCCGTGTTATTCTGTTGGTAATTGGGGCCATAGTTGAATCTCGTGCCGTTCCAGGTATTGTTATTCGAATTGGTGGTGTTCCCGCAGTTCGAGTTGTTGTTACCAAAGTTATTGTTGTAGTTGTTGCTACCATAGACGTTGTTGCTACCGCTGTTGCCACTGTAGTTGCCGGATATGTACGACTGATTGTTGCCCGCATTTGGGTTCCAGTTCATATTCATATTCCTATAGCGGGCGTTCGGGTTCCCATAGCCCGCGTTCGGGTTTCCGTAGCCTGCGTTCGGGTTTCCGGACATGGCGTATTGTATGGGGGGCTTCGGTTTAAGCTAGTGGAGCTGGTATTGGGGGGTTTGAGGATTGAGGGTATAAGGTAGTGCGAAATATTCAGGCAAGAGCTAGTTATTTCGGCCAGGAAGATACGGTAAGTGTCCTTTATCCGTCCAGCCCCTAAGAATAGGGAAACAAGCCTTCTTATACAAGTACTGCGAGAAACCTCTGCGGAATGGGGGGGGGGGGGTAGAGACTAAACGCCCTGAATCACCAGCACCACCAACAGAGGTGCGTGACACAAGCTTTGATCGAACCTGGGTGGCGAACCATAATTGGATCCATTGGTGGATGGCAGTGCTGCCTAATGTGCTGTAGTACACAAAATGTTCCACTTGTGAGGGTTAGACGCGGGCACTACCGTGCTGGTGTTTTTTTTTTGTTTCTCATTTCTTTTTTTTCTCATTTCTTTTCTTTTTTCGCGCACTCGAGTACTCGTACGGTATTGTAACTTGTGTTGGGGTCGGGACACGCAGAGTGTCTCCAAAGTTGAAGATTACGGTACCGGTACCGTACTCGCACACTATGGTATGACAGGGAGGGGTAGCAGGGACAGATTGGGCAGGTGTTTCTGATGCTGGAAAAATCTGTTTGTCACTAACCTTCGCGACGCACTCGGAGGCGATGGCACCCCCAGCTGTGAGTGGATGAATGGTTCAGAGCTATTATTATACGGTACGGCGAAGCACGAGAGCCACAAATGGCTACATGGACCAGGACTCTCCTACAGATAGAGCCATAGACTTGGAGAACCAGTTGCTTGCTCGCGGTGACTTAGGTTTGATTCGGAAAGAGGGTTAATATCTCGAGCTCCATTTGTCTGGGAATGAGGAGGACACGGTTCGAGTCAGCCAAGGCATTCTCGTAGGTGACAGCGGTCCCAGTCCTCCGCGCGCCTAACTCTGGGGAGATGGGAGACGGGTTCTCTTGGTTCCACGGTAACCTAGCGTGACCACGTTTTCACGGGGTATACCGGTAGCGGTACGGTACCGTACCCTATTGTAGCAAACTATGATACTCGAGTATGCGCGATTCCGTTGGGGGCTTGCCGCTGTACTGTACCAGTCGTGTATGTAAAGCACAATCCAGATTTTGTACGAGTGCTGTACTCGAGTACAGTAACCCACAGCCTCGTTTCAAGATTCCAAAGCAATCCACGTTACCGTACTCATTCGCATAATTCGAGGATGACTCACAGGAGAGAGTGTGCCCTGGTGGGCAACCCCTCTGGTGCTTGCATACTGTACCAGGAGCTCCTACCATCAGCAAGACTAACACCGAGAGGTCTTCTCTCTGCACGAAATTTCAACTTGGATATCGGTACGGAGAGTTCACTATTGGATCTAGTTACAGGTGACTGCGGTGGGAGCAGTTGAAATCGCGATCCCAATCCATCCCATCATACATTCCTACGGTATGATAGGGGAAAAGTGCTCGAGTATCTGCACCCCCGGGTGATTTCGAGTGGAGTGGAACAACTCAATGGCCTGGTCACGCTGACCCTTTTTTGTCCTGGGCTGCGCGTTTGTTGTCTATGCGTAATTACCCTATTTAGGAATGATGACTAGTTCTGGTGCTAACTACGGTAGGGATTTTCCACTCGACCCCTGTAAAGTTTAAGTCAAAACTTGTGATGATTGATATCTTTTATGATGCTCGAAGTATCATACAAAAGGTTTCCCCCCAAGCATGTTTGAAAGTTGGCCCCGGGCTAGTGTTGCAAATACCAGTACTTGTGGGGCCTTCGGTAAGGGAGCCCGGGGGGGTTAGAAGAGGGGGTACAGTACAATTACTTTAAAATAATAACCTTATTGGCAAATCTGGATCCAACATGCCTATTGTCCTTGGGGAGTACTGGGAGCGCTCACGGATTCCGAGATATTTGGGGGAACCACCGCTGGGTCCCCAAGGCTTTGTGCTTCCCTAGTGCCTCGGCATTAAAGCGTCTAACTATCATACCCGTGGAATCCACAGGTTTGATAAATTTATGATAACATGTTTTTTTTTAGAAGGAGAAGAAGTTCCACCATAGCCCCCCGGTTCGAGAAGCGAGTCCTAGCTCCCTCGACCATTTTTTGGTGAACCCCCCCCTTCATCACAGCATTGCCCGAGGCCTCGTCTACTGAAACGCCAGTATAGACCAGCAACCGGGAGTTTAGGGATGCCAACACTGGTGTTTCTTGAGCCTGAGAAGTGATGCTGGGCACGAAAGTTCCGCGGCAGCCAATCACCTAACGTGCGCAGCGAACCTGGTACTGTACCCGACGAATTACAGCCTTGGCCCGAACAGCAATACAAGTACGGTACCGCTACCGTACTCAGGTGCTGTGTGAGTAAGTTACTCGAGTTGCTCTGTTGCACTGCGGGCAGTTTCAGTTTTGCAGGATCATGTAACCTTGGCACGGTTACCCCTTCCTGCTGTCCAAGTTATCCTCAGCTTTAAGGGTGGTCAGCCTGGAATATGGGGGTATCGCGTGACTGGCAAGGGACGCGCCCGATGCTTCCGCTTACGCTCTACCGTACTTGTACCGTAGCCCTGCTCGATGGAACATTCTGGCTCGAACCGATCTGCACCAACCTTGAGCCTCCCCGCTCTTTCATCCCCGTCGTCGAAAATAACCTCATCATACCTGCGCTTTATCGGGCCGAGTATACTTACCTGTTGCGTACCGTACTTTAATACCGCTGCTCGAGTACCACAAGGAGGGTGCTTGTGTGGCACGGAGGCAGATGTACGAGCACTGTAAAGGATCCCATCAAGGCGAGTCCGATGTAGATCGTCTTACCGTCAGTGGTGTTTCCGGGGAAGGGGGGGTTTGTCCTTGAGGCTCCTAGACCTCCAACAATTCCGAGCATTGACAAGTTGCCCTAATTACCATGCCGCATTGAAATCCCCAACTCTGTCACCGGAATTACAGTACGGTAGTAGCGCACACCCCTCCATGAAATTTGATTCCGAATATCGGCGAGAGCACTGGCTCTGAGAACCCGTACTTGTACTTGTACTCGAGTACCTGCACCGGATCCATATCATTGACGGACCTTGCCACAAGCGCTTGGATCGACGCTTTACCACTCGTCAGAGGTACCGGTACAAGTAACGGTAACCTACGGTAACCTACGGTAGCCCCCCGGCACTTTGAAACCGCCAACGCAAGGCATCCGCGTTGAAAACTGGCCTCACTCTCTCGTTCCCTCTCCTCAATCCAAGTCAATTGTGCAACCACTCTCGCATACCTTACCACTCTACTACCGTGGTTTGTCTACCCGTATGGGGAATCTTTTAGAGGCTTATTTTTCGCAGCCTTCATCTTCTTCTAGGAGGGCTAGTTCGCTCGACAAATACAAAAAGCCTCAAGAAAAGATTTATCTTTGATCCGGGGGCATGGGGGGCGCATGGGGTGTTATCATACATGAGCGATGAGATGGAAAGGTGCGCAGTTACGTGGAGAGCAGAGGTCCTATCGCATCTTGCAAACCACTCCAGCATTTTCGGGCATGAGGGCGCGTCTGCGAGGGGGAAAAAACGGGGGAGAAACTGGAGAAAAAGGAAAGTTCAAACAACTCAGGGCTTCGTGTCTCTGGATGACGAGCTCTGGCCTGATACCGGTAGGTTGGCTGTCCTGCATTACTCGCAGTGTTGAGTGGGAGGACCTCGGATAACTTGTCGGCGATGAATTCGCGGGAACTCCTCCGCAGAGTTTTTATTTTACCGTATTTCTTCCTGTTCCTACTGCACAGCCTGGGCTCGATGCGAAGTTCACGCTGCAATAAGGGGTTTTGGTGCCGTGCCCGAATACGGGAAATCTCCGAAACGCATTTTTTATATCCAACGGACTCCTCTTCCCATTCAACTGCTGAGGGTAGGGCTAACACTGGCACCGGCTGCTTACCACGTCATTCGTGTCTCGTCAAGTGGACGCCAGTAGAGCGGTAGAACCTTCCATTGCACGGTGAAGCGAGAGCAAGAGGAGCGCGGGGACTGGTATCGTGTCAGGGTCGGAATCGGAAGGGCGCTAAACGGATCGACGAGTTTCCGCGGCGAAGGGGGGCAGAAATGATAAGTTGCTCGATAGGATAGGACATTGCCCACTTGGATTGATTCTCGCTCACGGTAGCCTTGTCTTTAGGCCTCGTTAGATTTTATATTATTGGTACTACCGGTGAGTCCAATATCGGTACTTGTCTTGTTTCAGCCTCGGTGGGCAAAAACCCCCTAGTGCGGTGGTCACGCGGTAGGTAAATATATCGGACATCCTCACTCATCACGCAGGAATATTGCTGGAAAGGCTGGGGGTTTCCTGCGGGTCGTTGAGCGTGCTAGTTGGCGCTGGCATCACCATTCAGGAAGAGAGCGCGGTTTGCATTAGCTTTGTGTTTTACCTCACTGTGGACAAACGGCCCCGCCATGGTTCATCGGTGATCGGAACGGGAGTGCCGGTAGCGCCCTGGTTCCTCAGTCCCTTTAATCGCTGCTCCAATAGTAGCGTGGCTGAGCTGCTGGCGCCAGCATTCTGTCAACTGTTGGGAGGAAGTGCCCTTGGCCTAGTTTCCCGCTATATATCATCCCATTGGGGTTATGTTTGCCCCCTGCTCCCCCAGAGTCCCCCAAAACGTACGCTCCTGCGGTTGCCATAAGTATTGGAGCACCGCTACTGCTGGTACCGCGTCGTGCCGTACTTTTCTGCACTGGAACACCTAGCCACGCGCTGGGGACCGCCTGTTGGAGAAGAATTGGGCCCCATAGAGTACTGGCACCCGTCTACAGTCTCGGTACGGTACTGGTACAGTACATGGAAACATGTGCACTGTACTACCGGTAGTGTGGCACAATGCCGGTAGACAATGGGGTGAACTGCATGTTCCGGGAACTTCAGATTCTAGGCTCCCACAACGCTTCGCACATTTCGCACTCTACTATATCACCGGCAAATCGAATAGACCTCCCTCTCCCCCGCTGATCCGTATCGCCGCGACGGCAGCTCGGTCTACGAACTGGCAGCGCTCACACTGGACACGGTGGGGGATCGACTGGAGGAAGATTGCCAACTGGCTCGCCCCGTACTCGAGTACCGGTATCGCCGATGCCCTCTCGCTTAATAGCAAGCTATCTATGGCTTGCATCGTGAGGGAGCTCACTCCAAGCGATGTGCTGTGCAATGTTCGTGCACGGTAACATTTTGGGTCAAGTGTAAAGCTGAGTGATCCTTGTTTGATCAGGTTCTAGTGGCACCGGTAGACTGATAGAAACGTGCCGGGACTTGGGCAGAAAGGTCCAAGGTAAAATCGATATGTATGACTTCGGCCACCTTTACGATATTGTAAGCAAATTTTGAGCTTTTGTTGGCCTTGGAGGCTGTGTTTCGATTGTCGGCGGGAGAATTGCCACGCGGGGCCACATCTTTAGCTTGTATCACATAAAATCACTCGATCACCCTCACCGCTTTCCCCCCTATGCTAAACTCACGAACCGGAGCAGGCGCCCGGATACCGAAAAGCATTGGCCGAACCCTCCGCCCCCCCCCCAATCTCTCTCGAGTGCAGGTCTTTTCGGGCATGCGGATACCGGAAGAAGACGGTAGATCATTGGAAACCTTGTTTCGGCATATATCGGTGACGAGACAGCGCATCATATTATACGAGCAGTTCGTCCGGTCTTTTTTGAATGGGGGGGGACGGGCCAGTTATGCCTCTCTACGTAAGGACACATGGTGTTCGCAAAAATCTTGGAAGAGGGCCGAACCAGTGCGAGAAGGCTCCGGGTGTCTCAGCTCACAGGCGTACGGTATTCTGGGGAGCGCCGGATCAAGTGATATCGAATCGAATCGGCAGTGGTAGATAACAACATCGTTAATGCCTGGCCCGGAGACTAATTGCTATCAGTTAATAGTCCCTATTAGGTATGGTTCTACCCTTTTTTTCTTTTCGTTTCTTTCTTCCTTCTTCTCCCAATTACTGCGACGCATGGGGTAGATCGGAGAACGCTGGCCACCCGAATAAAAAATGGTCATCTCAATTGCTGTCCAGAATCCTGAGACGGATGAGTTCTCATACTGTGTTCTCGGATCATGCGCAGAAGAAAAAGACTTTTATTATGATACAGTTACTTTTTTTTTTTTTTTTTTTTTTTTTGCGGTCAAGATAGAGTGAGAAAAGCAATTAAACTGTAGACCGCAGCTCCCTTACTTGTTGATTGACATCAAATCATACTCCTACTGTAGCAACCATCGCCTCCTGCGAACTAGTCCGCCGCTCGTGGCCGAGGGTACAAGGGCACCACAAATACGCTTGAAGATCTACACCGCGCCGTGATTGGACATGGGGACTGGTTTTATCCGATGGCTAGCGTCGCGCTACTATCGGTCGGTACTGTACGCGTGAATAAGCATTCCCCTGGGCTCAGCGTACTCGTAGGGGGTACCGGTATTACGGCAATTTAGCTAGGTATTATAGCTCATCAAATTTTGTTGTGTTCCTGAGGAATTTGGTTCCCCGGGTATCATAGCTACTTTGTCCGTTGTTACGACCTATAGGATCGAGCCTAGATCCGGGTACTCAAGTGCCAGAATGTGATGCCTTGCTCTTGCTCGGGCACAGTACAGCTCACCGGGACAACAGGTCACTTGTACTGCACTGCACTAGTGCTCTGCGTATGGAATGCGTGTATGGTGTACCGGGAGCTATGGGGATGTGCAAACATCGGCCAGCTGTACGCCTCAGAGGGGTATGTACGGTACAATTCCACTTCCGTATAAGGTAGGGGTGGTCTTCAGGCTGGATAACGGGGTAGGGTAACAATGCCATCCCAATGCAGCGAAGGTGTGTTATGGGCTCTCAACTAGAGAGTCGCCACGTACTTGACACTGAAGGGACAGCATCTCAGTACAGGTCATGCTAGAGGATATTGGGGGACTCGAAACGGAGGGAAACAGTACACACCGCAGAGAGCGCTGCGGGTAGCCTGCAGAGGAGGCTCAACCAGGGTTTCTTAGTGGACCCGAAGGTGCTTGTCTCAAGTGGATGATCAGCAATTCTTCTGCTCGGTGAGGTGATGGTCTTGTGTGCATTCTAATTAATTAGGAGAGGCGGGTGGGGGCCCGGCAGGCTTCCAATTATGAGGCAGCGCTCTGCGGCCCCGCAGCGTGCGCAGTGACGAAAGCGAGCATGTCCTCACACTAGAGCACTCGAGCTCCACCAAACGAGGACTGCCAGTCGTTCAACCTTAAAGGCGAATTATGCCCGGTATTGCAGCTTCTTCAAACACCCTCAGCTCCCTGACCTCCCCTCTATACGTAGCAAACACGGATCACAATCACGGTAGCCCGACTTCAGCTAATATGCAGAGTGAACAAATCCCCCGGAATCCTATCGAGCAATCGTTGGCACGGACCCATAGCAACTGTCACTATCAATGGCTGCTTGAAGAGAAGCGTAATATGGTTCGATCCAGCTTTTTAGCTAAGAAACAGAACCAGGATCTTGTGTTTTGGGTCGGTAAAGGTACCGTGGTCCTTGTCGGGATGGCTCCTATCCCCGTATCTTCGATAACCATTCTCTCGAACATCTGGAACTAACGGAGAATTGTCGACCAGTATCCGAAGCAATAAAAAATGATCCAACTCCACGAAATGAGCTGGATATCTGTCTCAGACCACTAGGGAGCCCCCTCCCATCACTAGCTATCGTCTCCGGCTGGACGGAGGCCTATGGGAAGATGTTTTCGGACGTTCAATCCTGGATAAAATTGGGGAATGGTGGTATCAGGAAGGTCTTCTTGCTCAGGTGGTCAAAGACCCCCTCACACGAGGTTGGGTGTGATTTGGAGGTTTACGAGTGGGACGAATCTACTAGGGGAGTGCGCCTTTCGCAGAAAGAGGTCGGTAACCTTCCGTGGCTGGTGTACGCATTAGCGCCAGAACTTAGCTGATTGGCAAGATAAGATTGTGCTCCCAGAAATTGACGAGGTGCGGGAGGTCAAAGTGCTGTTTGGCGAAATCTTTGGGAGGAGATTCCCTGACGCGGATTACAACTCCACTTATCCTTTCTCATTGGGCCGGTTACGCGCAATCGCTAAGAAAGTGATTGAGGAGGATGGCTACCGATATGTATTGGAGACAGCGGCATCCGATCGAAAAACTGGGGAAGAGACAGAAAACTCCGGAAACCCAGGAAACAATTCCTTGCCCAGCAGCGCGCATGTTCTGGATCGTTCCACGGTCGGCGCTAGTGTTATTTCCCCTGATGAGCCAAATGCCGAGATAACCTCCGAGGACACACATCAGGTATTGGATGCAGCGGAGGATATTTCGAGTGTTGCAGATTCTCCTGGAAAGACCGAGCTTTCCCTTCACGGACCCGATCGCGCCGGCCCCGTCGGGAGTCCTGAGCTTCAGAATGAAGCAAACCGTGGTGGTGGTACGGGCTCTGAACCTCTAGGACGGGCGAGCGAGTCGCCAAGGCCATTGGAGGATCCACACTTCCCTAATGCTCCTGAAAATATTGGAGCCACTGGGGAAGATTCAATTCACAGCTCCGGCGCCGCTCCTAGAATATTAGCGAAACAGAGCACACCACTTAGCTCTTCACAGGGCTCAGATGTGTCGGATACCTCGTACACCTCAGACATCTCAGACAACTCGGACGCGGGGGTCGATCAAGATACTAGTGCTTCGGTGGAGACCGGTCCTGTTACTAGCCCTAGAGTTGATTCGGAATCTCTAGGGGAGGTTCCCCCATCATTAGGAATAGATATCCCGGAAGCCTCGAGAGATGGGGATGCCGTTACCGATCCTGAATCTCCGGAGGGGGTGAATCCACCCCACGTTAAGTCGGCGGGTATAGGGGGCCCCGAGGCCCTTGAAAATGGCGAGGGTACCGTTGAGGTTAGCGATCCGGAGGCCCATCCTAAGCCTTCCGGGGATGCGAGCTCTGCACTGATCTCACCGCAACCATCAGAGGTCTCGCGGGTGGCCCAGGCCACCGATTCTACTGAGAAAATTAATGAAACGGCTACCGTTCGAGCGGGGCCCAGTTCCCTCGAAGAATTAACTCCTACAGAAGCCTCCTTACAGGATTCAATTACTCCAGTAACCGGGAGTGCTCTTAAAGATGAATTGTCAGTCCTAGTCGATGGGGCCATGGATGATACTATCAATGGTGGTGTCCCTTTGCCTGGTGATATCGTATCGCCGAAGCTGCCTTCGGGGTTTGCAACCCAGAATACATCTAGTGATGCTGCGTTAGGAGGTGTCCAAGGAGGGGTCGGAAATTTTGAAGTTGCAAATCCGGAGGTGGTCGAGGACGTATTCATGGATATTGAGGAATTTAGAGTTCACGAGGTACAACGAAGGGAGGAAACCGAGCGTCGGCGTGTACTTGAGTGCTCGGAGTGTAGGCGGGCTTCGGCGCAGGGTCACTTGGGACGGGAGTCTAATGAAAATGTGCCGGCTAGAGATTCGATCTCTCTTGAAGGGGGGGGTAACCAGCAATCGAAGGTAAACCGTGCACTCCCAATACCTAATCAGGTGATGAAACGCTGATTTTGACAGGTTGATACTCAGTCCAATAGTGGGTTGTTTTCCTATTTCTCGTCGTTTTTTAGGGGGGCAGCATCTCCAACCCCCCCCACAACACCCCCGCGGGCTAGTAATGCAGGAGTACACGAAGCTGCGGATACTGTCGTGACTCCACAGGAGGCGACGGTTCCTGCGATTAAAATAACCAGCCCTCGGCAGCCTAAGGTTCGGAATGGGAAAGAGGTTTCCTGGCAGGATCTAGTGGATAGAACAAATAGGGGAAAGAGAGGGAGTTCGGGTAGTTCGGGTAGCCTGGAGGAAAGCTCGCCAAGTAGGTCCCACCTGTTATTGATAAACCGGAAATCACGGGGGGTGGAAATACTGACAATTTGAAGGCCGACTATTCTCGTCGCCTGGTATAGCTGAAGGAAGTTCTGCTGCTGGCGGAGGCCCGTATGCAGGAGATCCTCTTGGTATTGGCATTCCGTTCGGGGATAGGGTGTACTCATTGATGTCTGCCGAGGCACGCACTAGTGAACATTCAGCATCAGACGGAAGGGTTTCTGGGGCAGAAGCAATTCCACTGATCAGAACCAGCCCTGCATCAGAGCACTATGAGGAGTCTCCATTTGCGGATATCAGAGATGGGGAGGTCCAGGTTGTGAATGGAGCGGTCAATCGAGCCACAACACCATCCGCTATAAGATCTCCATTTTTCCCAAATTTCTTCCAATGTATGTAAACATCTGATTCGCGGCCGCTCCCTTGGCTGCTAGTGGCATGCTGACAAGCGGTAATTTGCCGAATAGGGTCTGATACTCAGAGAACACCCTTCTCTGAACCTAGCTCAATGCGAAAAGGAGCTCCAACTCCGGCTATTGGGCCACTTGGCGAACATAGATCTCCCATGATCAGCCGCACTCCCTGTGTCGGAGCAGAATCACCACTCCCGTCGGGGCCAGCCTCTTGTGTTCATACGTCAAGTTTCATAGGGGGCCATGGCCCCGCCACCATTACAACCGAGAGTTCAAGCCCTAATAATTTTGGGAGTCTACGTGGTGGTGGTGGTCTCACTGGGAGAACTCGTCCGGTGAATGGTAGGCTTGCTCCACCGCATGGCCCGCCGGGTGCTTCTGCGCGGGGGACGCAGAGCGGGAGATATCAGAGCGTGGTACAGGAAGAGCGCGAGGAATTTGCTCATGGTTTTATGGACGAGTCAAGTCGCATCAAGTATTACGACCCTTGTAGAAATTGTGGTGTTCTTGCTAACAACAATATGTTGCGCCTTAACTAGTTTTGAACGGTTCTCACAGCTCGAAGATCTTATCAAGAGGTTTGCTGTAAAGCATTTCAACCGGCTTCCCTCGAGTTTGAGCGTGGTGAGTTATCTGAGATCTTCAGCAAGTGTAATTTGCTAAGTGTTTATTGTTTGAGTCTTCCGCCTCCCTGGATACATCGCCATTCCCACCAGAGTTTCTCTGTAGCTCTCCGCTTGGGAACAGACTACGCACTGCAGCAGTTCAAAATATCGTCTGCCGCCATCTCGTCAATAACATCTTCTCGGCCGTTGTTCCTAGCTTGTGTTTCAATATGGAAGTTATAGCGGGAGAATTGATGAAGTTGGATCCATTGAAACAAGCACTCTGGCAGGTCTTAACTGTTGAAGCTCTGGAGGCTTTGCCGCAGTACGAGGCGGCAGCCGCAAAGCTGCGACAGAAAACAGTCAATGAAATTCTTGTCAGCATTGGCGCCATGTCTGACTCACCAGTAGCTTCTCTTGCGGAATCCCTTCATGGTCTTGTAAAGTTTGCTCAAGATGCTTGGGAGCCTACATTCAAGTCCAAGGCTCAGACGATCCCCGAGGTTGATATCGAAAACGGAACGGCAAATTTCAAAATGGACCCCAAAGACTCTCGATTAAGAGGGTCATCTGGATTGCAGGGAGAAGGCATCACTCGTCCAGTTCTATGCCTATTCCCAGCTATCTACCAAATCGCCGACGGACGCGATATCCTCATAGCGCCAGGAAGAGCCTTGTTCTCGGACCTCTACCATTCCGCCGAAACGGAGCTGCAAGCTAAACTGAAGCCATGGAATTCGGGCCAGAGGCATGACCGCCGCGCATCTTTCATGAGGCCGCCGTTCGTCCATCGCAGTACACGTCCTCCCACATCTCCAGAATCCCAGTCGGGAAGATGGAGCCCGAGACGCATGTCTCACGAGCATTTCGACCATAACCAATGGTGCTCACATCCTAATGATAATGAAGATGGAGCAATAGACTTCTGGGACGTATCTATGCATCTGAAGGAGTATAGCCCGGAGGCCCTGAGACATGGGAGGAGGAGAAGTACAGGATCAGAAACCTTTTCCGAAAGTCGTAGTCCGTACCTTGGCCGAAATCGGTCTTTCAACGGTAGCAGGTGGGAGTCTGTGTATAGCAGTAGGCAAGAGTCTGTTTACGAGAGGCAGGGGCCTAGGGGTAGGAGGGAGCACCATTATGGCGGGAGACGGGAATCGTTTCAGGGAAGTGGAGATCATTACTGGCGGTAAATTGTTTTGGGGGTATGCACCTGGTCGTCTGAGGAAGTTCCTTCCCCCGCTGGTCGGTCACCAAAGCCTTCCTCTTTCTGTTTTCCCTTCTGTTTTCCTTCTGTCTTTTTCTTATTTCTTTTTTCGTTCTTTTCTCATCTTTTATCGCTGTTGGTCTGCAAGACGCGCTGCTTTTTCCGGCGATGTTTTTGGTGCATTGGGGAGTCGGCCTGTTTCGGGGCATCGCAAATGATACTTAGCATATAGTACTAGCATCTAAAGTCCATACATCAATTGTTAATCTCGAACCCTTCGGCTCCTCAATGATACCCCAATCCCCACGCTCGCAAGCTAACTTGGCCATTATGGTACTCGAGGGTTCAAGTTATGCTATGCCGTTCTTAGCTCTCGAAGATGGCTCCCCCTAGGACAGCAGCTCTAGGTCACGAGACGATTTTATGACCATCGGGATATAAACACTGTCTAGTACCGGGATGGTAATAGCGATAGTAGACTACCAGGACCTTCCTTCAGCAAACACGGATCCCCACCAGGTGCGCCGGGGATGAGAACCCTTATCCTCCAGTTGACGCCCCCCCCCCCGAGGAGGATTCCCATCCGTATATGTATAGTATGATAGACAGATATTCCAATCTGGGCCCGGAATAACGCTGTGAAATATCATACTAATACCCGTTCCGTTCCCGAGGTGAAGAATATTGGATTTGAAGGAAGGAAAGAAAAAAGATTAAAGGGAAAAATTGGTTTTATGTTATTTGGGAGGGGGGGTCATACCGTACTAGTACAGTACAGTACAGGTACCAGTATGATGAGGGTGTTTTTTTTTCTTTTCTTTTTTTTTTCCCTTCTTTGGGGGGCATGATATTATAAAATTGATACCGGCACGACGATGTGATGTGATAGAATAGAATAGTGAGGGAAGGGAGGGAGGGAGGAAGGTTAGGACAACTGTATATATATATATATACACCGTACGGTCCGGTACGGTACCAAGTACATTTTATATAGACTGCTACAGTGCGGTGCGCGTTCCTGGTTCCGTAACTCCTGTGTTGCTGGATTGGAAGGAAGGAAGGAAGGAAGGAAGGAAGGACGTGTCTGGAGTGTATATATGACACTTGTACAAGTGGTTTTGCCTCTGTGCGCGCTGGCAATGTAATCCGGGATCGTGCAAGTATTGCGGTGTCCAGGTGCGGACGTTTCGCTTCATGAATCACCTGTGCTGTGACTTGTTTTGTGTTGGTTTGGCTAAATTGGACATCCGAGTACCGTACTGTACGGTACTCTTCTAGTCATGCCACGCAATGCCATGCGGGTACACGGATGGTGCGGAATCTTGTTACTTTTAGAGGTGGTGAAAGGGGGTTGAACAATTGTTACAGTATCATAGGATTTTCTTAATTGGGTGGGTAGCGTTGAGTTGTCAGTTTGGGGCTGCGCCGGGCTCCTCCACTCGTATGCTACGTTTCTGCAAAGACACGGTCTCGGGGCTTTTTTTTTTGCACTTCTTTTCTTCTTTTTGTCTAAAAGTACGATAGGGTAGTATTGTCGTGAAATCTACCAAGTATCGTGCCCAGGGCCGAACCTGATCGGATGGCCCCAGAATACCACCACCACTACTAGGCTGGCATAGGGAGAGAACAGAGATAAACTATCATACGGCCCACGCTAAACATTACTCATGATCTATCCCCCCCGCCAGCAACTGAATTAACTATACTCTTCGTCAGAAACACATCCTGGGAGAAGGGAGGAAACTGGGAGGGTGCTCGCGGAGGACGCCAGTATAAATTACTCACCCAACTAGTATACTGTGGATCAGTCATCTTACTTCTAACGACGTCGAGGCGTTCTGCAAATTAATCGCGTTGTTAGGAATTAGAGTTAGTACTCAAAGAATGAATATCATACCCTTTGTGCAGTAAACCAGGGGCCCAATCTGAGGGTCCTCTTCAAGTTCTTTAACGTAGCTTCTCGCATTACTACTATTGCCGACGAGACTTATTTGAAAGGCCGCCGCTAGAGTGGGGGAGGGGAGTGGGGGGTTTGTTAGTCTGAGGTTGTGGATTGGATGTTCGAGAGAGAAACAAACCTGACCCTCCATATAGCCCCTCGCCCGGCCCTTCTAACACATCGAGTTCCCTCTTGCAATCGCGTATGGTCTGTCCGAGTTGACCTCGGTCTTCATTTGATGGCTGTGCCCCCCCACTTTGTCAACTACCACCTCTCCATTAAACCAACGGGATGCCGGAGAACGAACCTCTCCATCGGTGATGATAGTGACGAATACGGGCCTCTTCAACGACTTCTCCTTCGCCTTCTGAATAATCAGCGGCTCTACAATCTTATCCCGAAGCACGGTTCCCAGTCTCGTCCCGCCCTTAGGTTTGACATCGCTGATAACCTGGTCTAGTCTCTTTCTGTCGTTGATCTCGTTGTAGCCCCCGTCCCCCTTAAAGTTTAGGAACTTGACGGAGATGCCCTCGTCCCGGAAGCCGGTGCACACATCTGAAATTTTCAAGACAGTTTTACGCATCATGTCGTATCGGCCGTCGGCCCTCATGGAACCCGAATCATCTATTCTAATCGTCAGCAGCTGTGGCCCCGGCAGGGGAGTGTGTGGGTGGATGTAAAGGAGTGTACCGCATAGAATGACGGTGTCGTAGAGCGCAATTTTGACCAGGTCAGGGAGTTGGTCATCAGCTACCCCCAGGTCGTCGCAGACCCGTCGTCCGGTTTCGGCGCATCGGCGAGCGAGTTTCTTCAAGAAGCGTCGCGCGGACTTGAAAAATGCGCCTAGCTTCTTCCTTATTATAATGCTTTGGGCATGGTTGAGGAAGTCTTCGGGTAGGGTGAGTCTCTACCATTGTGGGTTATGGTTGGTCAGTCAGGCAAGCACGGAAGGGAGGAGGTGGGGAGGACCGGAGAGCCATACAATGACAATGGACAATCTTTTGGCATTGCAATTCTCATTGGAGCACTCTTGATTGTTACTTCTCCCGCTGGTAATATTAACCCCCACCATTGTACACCTGCAGACTCCAGAAGCCAGGGAATTGTTTGAGTCCACTGCTTCGTCCGAGTCATCCGAGTCTACTTCATCTGAGTCCCCGCCCACATCCTCCTTGCCCTCCGGGCGAAACCCGTCCTCATCAATAAATCTCCGCGCAATACCCTTTAAGCGCCGGAAAGACATAGAATACACCTTTTTCGCATCTACCCCGGGAGGTAATTTAGATGAACATACATCTCCCAACTCTATCTCCACACCTCTCGTGGAAGGGGGCCCTGGAAGGATCCCCTATATATCCTCATTATTACCAGTCATCGGCCACCATGTAATGTATGGCGGTGGTGGAGAAATGGAAGAAACCATACCTCCTTCTGCCTCATGGCAAACTTTATCCCATCCGGCTGATCCCCCACATGCTCGTAAACTTCCAACTCACAACTCACCACCGCCGCCACAGTATCCAGAGACCACTTGAGTATAAGCACCTTCTTGACAGTCCCTTGCCCACGAGTCATGTAGTCGCGCATATCCTCGAGCATGTCCTCCCCCGTGTGAGACCAGCCGGACATTACAACCACTGTTGGTAACTTGATTCCCAATGGACGGAGGCAGACGTCCAGCACGCGCCGGCGGATCTTATCCGGCTCGTCGAAGGCTTGAGCCACTGGGTGGTTGTCAGGAGAGGTGGGGGAGGGGGGTTGAGGAAAAAAGGTAACACACCGGATCCACTCCACATTGTCAAAAACTCGACGTTCTCCATACCCACAAATCCGGATTGTAACATTTCGCTCCGCTCCGCAACGAGCCATTGCACGTGTGTGTCATTGTCGGTCGCGGTTCTAGAGCCTAGGTCGGCGGCTCTGCTTTGTACGCCTTCCATAGTGTCGGGAAGATGTTATTGGCCTCTTCAGGATAGGGATACGAGAAGGGAATGACAGCAAGGGTAATTGGATGTTTTCCGGGAAGGTTTGATCAGGTTATGTGTTGGTGTGGATGTGTGCGAAACACAGATATATACTGGGAGCGCTCGAGCATGATAAGGCTGTGGCGAAAATGATAAAAAAAAGAAATCCAATAAAAACTCAATGGATGGGCCTACCAATACAAAGAATGAAGTGGAGTAATCGGGGAGCGCAACCACCGTGGCCCGGAATTAGGCATGGTCAGTGTATATGCGTATGCACGTACTGTACCGTACAGTACACGTGTGAAGGCTTCACTCCTACTTGGAATACTACTGCGCATGAGTCTTTAGCGGGGTGGGAGAGAGTACTGTACTGTACTGTACTGCACCGGTAATATAGGCTGGCTGTGGAGGTGGGGTATGATATAATAACTCAGGCTTGGGATCGGCCGCATTCTCGGGATGGAGTCCTCACACCCGTGTGGTCTGTACATTTCAAGAAGTTTTGATGCACCAAATTTGCTCCCCTGATCTCTATGATAGCAATGTACAGTGCTATGACCGATCTGATAAAGGATCAGAAGTATAACACCAGAAGTGCTCGAGTATATATAGAGTGCTTTGTATAGAGAGCGGAAAGGCTCACCTTACCGCTTTCACCTGACATCATACAATTTATTAAGAACGTCCCAACTGGGCTTAGCCAACCATCAGCAAATCCGCCTTTCCACTTACGACTACAAGCACTGTACTGTGCAAGTACAGGGAGAGTATTATACTAATGGAAAAGACCACCACAAATGTTCCCGGATACCGGTTCTGTATGTACTTAGAGTACTGCACAGTACCTCAAGCAAGCAGGTGGAATTTTAGAATTACAACAGTCTGTACGGAGTCGACGAACGCAACTCGATTCGCGATTGGTAGAATATCCTTTCAACACTGCAGAATGCTTTGCCCCGATTGCCGGCATCCACCCATCACAACCCCACTGCGCACGAAAAAAAAATAGTGAGCAGAAACATGGGTTGCTGCCAGCATACCCCAGCGCCACCACGTATGCCCCCTCCTCCCCCGCATCCGTAACATTCTCTTACCGCGACTTGTTACCGTACCGTACAGCACTACACCATACCTCAACGACGGATCCGACAAATAAGTCATAATAGATATTGATCGAACGGCATGGATCCCTTCCGCTTCCGCCGACCACTTTAGATATGTAACTTAGTCCTTGTGACAATTCGCTCCACTGCATTACTCGGAAGGGTATGGGGAACCTTGCTGATGAGGCTGTACCCTACTTGTAAATAAAGATCCAGGTCCATGATATTATAAAAATATAAATTTTTTTTACGACCGGCGGTGATCGTGCCCGGGCAGGAATCTCACTCGAACGCTTTAATGCATCCTGATTTATGTGATGGCTGCCGACTGGGAAAGAAAGCACCTTTGATCTGTGCACGCGGGAAATCTGGAGAATGACGAACGGACACACCGCTGACATAGGACCAGCCGAATTGGAATCCACCGAAATGTCTTCACTAAAGTGATGTGATTCTCTTCGCTATATTGTACGGTAGTGGTCTCTGAGTGCTCCGGCTGATGCGATGGACTTTGTAACTTATTAGGTATGAGCCCTGGAATGCTAGGGCATGGTATTAATTATATCATAATATCACTAGGAGAGAGGGGATTGTATCAGTGAACCGCGATCCGCGGCAGGGTCCATCTCGTTGAGTACGGTTGGGTAAAAATTTCCGCCCCCCCCCCCTCCCCAATGCATTATCGTGGCGTATTGGCTTTTGAATAGCGATATGATATGATGACTTCCTGTAGTATCCCATTTTTGTTCCTGAATTTGTTTTTTCCCGCAGTCTGCTGTTTACTCGCCCCACTGGTAGAATTGTCTCTCACGGTGGTGGCAGACAAAAATGAATAAATCAAGGGACTAAGAGTTCCCCCTCCAGCACAGCAAAGCCGAGTCGCGGCCTACTCGAACTCCCTACAGGAGTGTGTACCAATTCCACCTATCTTTTACGCCACTTCAACAATGGAAGCCCTAAAAGAATTCCATCGCACATCGATAGAAGATGTCGCAAGAATTTGAACCGTTAGGCTTGCCGAGTGATTCACTATGATTACATAAACCGGGATGTTTTCACTTCACTCCACTTTAATTCACAAGCTACTGAAACATAAGAAGCAAAAAGGCATGGGGAAGGAAATAAAAGAGATATTGTTTTTATCTATCTATCTATCTCCCGAATTAAATTCAAAACCCATGACCCGTCTCCCTTCCACCACGTATCTTGATTCCTCCTATCTGCACGTGCCAGCCAGGTTCCCACATTCGAAACCTAAGAAACTGTGGTGGGGTTGGGGGAATAGTAAATGCAACGGTGGGAAAGTTGTAAGGAAAAGATACAAGGCAACAAAAAGAGAAAAGAGTCAGCGAGTAATGGATTGGTGAGATGTGTCTAAGGGAGACAATATCCACCCTGTATTCTAATTGTTAGAAGCTATCCGGGCAAAGCGCGGGAATCCAGTGTTCAAACTTACATCGATGATAACATCGGCACCCGTCATGAAAGAGCTTGCCGGGGATGCGAGGAATAGGGCTAGGTTATTAAGCTCGTCCTCGTGGCCAAGGCGCTTCAGAGGGGTCCGATCGCACCAGATGGCCTTCTGGGCATCTAGTCCCGGGGATCTATTAAGCTCAGTATCCATGTACCCTGGAGAAATCGAATCTGTGCAGTTTTTGTTGGTTGTTAGATTTGTAGGTGATAGTGGATTTTTTTTTTCAGGGCGTAGGAAGATACTCACTGACACGAATGCCATACTTGGACCATTCGAGGGCGAGGGAGGCTCCGAGGTGTCTAACAGCTGCCTTTGAGGCGTTATAACAGCATTGTTCCTGAGGGAAATTGACAATGTGCGAAGACATGGAAGCCACCAATATAATGGATCCTCCAGTGCCCTGTTTTATCATCTGCTTTCCTGCCTCCTGAGAACACTTCATAAGACCATTGACGTTGATGTCCATAAGACGGCGGAAACGGGTCATGGAGTAAGTCTCAGCTGGCATATTAGAACTGTCAAACAAGCATCACAAAGAGTTGTCAACATATTAGCAAAAACAAATAAAGAAGGTATAGGTGTCACGCACTCTGCAATTCCGGCAGCACAGAGCAGCACATCAATACTACCCAAATCCTTACAGATCCGGCTAAACACCTTCTCAACAGACTCGTCGTTGGTAATGTCAACCTTGTAAAACAATACCAGGGTATTGTAATGCTTGCACAGCGCCCCGGCAGCTGCATCCCCCTCAGTCTCAAGAATGTCAAGAATAGCAACACCTCGAGCGCCAGCCTGAAGGAAACCTTCGACCATATTATAGCCTAGTCCGCGAGCTCCCCTGATGAATCACCATAGTTTAGTTGAGAATTAACGGGTGTAGTAGGTGGATAGATGGGCTGGTATATGGATATATATTTATTGATGAATTGATAGAGGAACAGTATGCTTACCCAGTAACAACACAAACTTTACCGACAAGAGAGAAATTGCGGATAATCTTAGGAAGACGCGCCGTCTTTACCCCTCCCTCAAGTTTTAGATCTCCAATAGAATTGGATCTGACACGGCCATCCACAAGATCATGCGTGAGAGTAACCTCGACCAGGTTGTCATCACAAGGAACACCAATAGAGGAATCAGAGATATCGTCGGCCAAGTTGTCGCAGTTGCAGGTAGTACAAATATGCTCATCATAGCAAGGCATCTTTACTAGTGAAAAGCAATTTCTTGACGTGTGAAACGGAACCCTGTTGTGCGGATTGAAGGGGGAGTGTTGCGTTACTGGGGGGGGGAAGGAAAGGAAAGGGAGAAGAAAGGGAGGAATAAATAAGAGGAGGGAGGAGACTAGATTCAGTTAGGTCTGATTCGAGGACAGAAAATCACGAGCAATCGTGTAAAACTCGTCCGGGTAGGGTTTCCTTAGCGCCTCACCATCCTCTATTTCTGACAAGGGATAGTGATGAATCAAAAGGAAAGGATATGTAGTCTCAAGTTGACTGTGTGTTTTGTATGAAGGCCCGGATGTCCACCCACTATAAGCTTTCAAGCAGAGGGTACCGATTGATAGCTTATGACTAGAATAGGGCGACTTACAATTCAACTTTAGACTGCACTTGTAAATTACCAGATTCAAGTAAACCGAAACTTAGGGGCTGTTTGGCGCCAGCAGTTGATAAATTCAAAATGCATTTTGGGCCCAAAACACATTTTCAATTTATGAAGTGTTTGGTAGGATGTAAATTGCTAAATGTATTTTGTATAAATTGTGAAATGCGTTTTGGAAGTCTCAAAATAATAGAATTCTCTAAAATAATATGCTTATATTATTCCTGTACTATGAAAGATTAATTAAATATTAGTTGACTATAATATTGAGAAGAATATAGTATAGAAAATTATTTTACAAATTCTCCCATGATAAAGAAGATATCATTGTTATTTAAGTCAAATTGTGTAATTGAACTTCAAGTTTATTCCTGGTATTTAGATCTCTTTATCTTTGTCATTGTTATGATATTTACAGTACTGAATTCAATATAAGTACTCTCTCCTGTTTTATCTATTTTATCAAATCTTTCTATACTTAATCTCATACTATTATAATTAGTTTTGCTTATTTGAATAATGTTGTTGACTTTTCAAGTGTTATTTAAAGTCTTGAACTTTACTTCTATAATTATTATTATTTAAAGTGCTATTATGTTTTTATCTTAGTTGTTTAGATCTATTTTATAAATAGTCTTTTTTTAATTTAGCTATCTATTTTCTGCAGTATTGAACATTATACAATTACAGTTCCATCAGATTAATAGTAAAGAACAGCTTATTAAGAGTAATTGTATTTTATTATAACTATTGTTGTTAATTATCTATAGTTTATATTACTATATTACTATAGTATATGTAAAAGAAGTCTATACTTTCTCTACTTTAAAATACTTTTATAAGTATAATTATACACATTGTTGTTAACTTCAAATTCATTCATTTCTGATTACTATATACCACTACTCTTCTTACAAGCAATATTCATCTTCCATATCTTAAATGATAGTAGTATTTATACTTTAATAAGGCCTCAAAGCAGTTTGGACCGAAATTGTAGACAATCAACTTATTGATAAAATACTGAACCAGTATCAGAAGTGAAGAAAATGGGATAATGCCTTCAGAAAAGAAGTTTGGCATGAAACAATATTCAAATTCAACAAGATAAATAAGGAAACTCAAACTCTAGAGCAAATAAAAAACAGGTGTCAAGTTGTAAGTATCTTATTAATTATAACAGTTTTATAAATACTAAAAGTATAGTATGAGCAGTTCAAAAAGAAAACCTGAAATTTCATATTTTTCAAATCCTTAAGGCTCTACAACCATAAGTATAATTGCAAAAAAAAACCTGTTTCTTAAAGATCTGATGAAGGAGAATACAAAACAGGTATTCTTTTATCAATTATACTTGAAGTTGTAGAGCCTTAAGGATTTCAAAACTTAGATTTTTAGTAGAGAAGACAAAAAAGTATTATATTTAGCCACACTTGATTGACTTATTAAATACAAATTTATTTCAGAAAATCTTAGTTTTAAATTAATTTAATGATTAATAACTAATTGTAATGTGTTCATGCTGGGGTGCTAGTCACGTTGTCAAGTATCATACAATAGGAGTAGAATGCTAATCTACTGGAGAATAATGATTCTAGGCTTCCTAAGGGAGGCTTTGGTGGTGTAGTAGGAAAATAAAGATAACTGTTCAATTGAGTATATTAGAATACTGTCTGTCAAAGTCTGCCATTTCCAGAGTGGAAGACAGCGGTCATTTTAAGTACATGTATTTGAGTACAATTATGAATTCTCACTCATGTTCTTACTCATTCAAACTGTAAAAATAACCAAGTATCAACTGATACTTAAAACAAGACGTAAAACAAACTAAGTATCAATTGATACTTAAAACAAAACATAAAACAAACTAAGTATCAACTGATACTTAAAATAAAACATAAAACAAACTAAGTATCAACTGATACTTAAAACAAGATATAAAACAAACTAAGTATTAACTGATAATTAAAACAAAACATAAAACAAACTAAGTATCTGAGCACCAGCTCCGGTTACATTTTCCAAAACAAAACAAATTCTCAATAAACAAACCAATGAGATTCCCAGAAAATAAACCCTAATAAATTTTTTCTACTCTTGGCCAAATGGGGAAAGAAGGGAAAGCCCAGCTTCACTTAGCTTGTTGTTATCCACAAAACTCAATCAGTACTGGCAGTTGTAAAAACATGCCAGCCCTCTAATATATTCTTCTCCCAGGTCTGGCCTGGTACACATTCTGCATGTATAGGAGGTAAAAAAAGTCGGGGCATGTTGCAAATGATGAGATGCTCTCCTGAGCGACTTCTACCATTTATTTGTAACTCTGCAATCTATTTGGTTACGTCCAAGGCAACAGAATATGTAGATTAGTTTCCGTCTTTGTAGCTCAGGTATGTTGCTGAGGTGCCTAAAGTTCAGGAGCTAGAGGTAGGAGTCTCTTTGGCTAAGCCTCGTGAAGTCAGAATTGTGCATGGTGTGAGGGTGCCAGGGGATGTGCTAATGTAGGTAGGTATGTCTAGCAGGGGGTGTAGTAGTCAAGGTGTGAAGGGTACAAATAGGAGTTTTCTTGAGGTATGGTGGGAGGTTGTCTGTTCTGTCATTATTCAGGTGCTGAGTGTACCATTTTATATGCTTCTGAATCTCATTTGTCAGGTACGTAGGTTCTGTACAGGGGTATCGGTATGTGTGGGTCTCACTTATATTCCTGAGGGTGTGTGGATTTTCTGTAGGGGTAAGTGTATATGTGTGTTTCACTTATATTTCTGAGAGTGTGTGAGTTTCGTGGAGGAGTGAGTGTGTATGTGTGTCTTGCTTATATTTCTGAGAGTGTGGGTGATTCTGAGTCTTGTCCTGTTTCGACTCCTAACAAGAATTCATAGTCACTGTAGGGTGCCCAGAAGCCTTTTGGCGTCTATGGGGTAAATTCTCATTGGTTTACTTCTGGTATCATTGGTACCCAGCACACTGTTATTTTGTGGATAATTAGTGGGTCTTCTTCCTTATTGTTAGTCTACCATTCATGAATTCAACTGGCCGCATTTCCTAGTCCTTTGACTGGTTTTCAACTGTTTTCACTTGGAGGGTATTCCTTCTACTTAATCAAGAATTCATCCCTATTGTATCATTGCTGATGGTCCAAGATTTCCTCAACTTCCCACTTCAGGTGTTCATTTACTAGTATTGGTGCTGGCTTTACATGGGCACATCCAGGGAATTTCGCATCATTATTTGGTAGATACCTTTTTATTGAGCTTACATGGAAGATACCTTCTGGTCATCAGTACACTTTTGTGTCCATTTCTACTGTGTAATTTTCTGTGTACTCATCAAATCCAATTACTGTAAAGGGGCCTCTCTATATGGGTTCTAGTTTTTTGCTTCTTCCTGACTGTGTTATGAACTGGCTTCCATATACTAGAACCTGTTGCCTGATTGGTATTCATTTATGTATTCTGTGCCCTTTTGGTGGCTTTTCGCATTGATCGGAATTGTGCCAGTTGGAGGTTCTGGTATACCAAGTTTCTTATTTCTTGGTGCCCATTAAAAAATTTGTCAGAGGCCAGTACTGACAATTTTCCAAACCGGAGGGTTTTCATTATTGGGTATTCCTTTCCATATACTATCACATATGGTAAGAAGCCATAGGTTTTCATGTATGATCCATTTATGTGTGCTGCTACCTCAGCCAGTATTGGTTTCTAGTTATTCTGTCCCTTGTTTGTGATATTTGATATTACTGTTTTCAGCTCTCTGGTTTGTTATTCCACCTGGTTGTTTAGTTCATGGTGTCCGGATTGGGCACAGAAGTGTTCAATATCAAGGGACTTACACTATTGTTGCTAAAATTTAGAAGTGAACTATGGGTCTGCATCGGTTACTATGGAACATGGGTACCTATGCAGGATGTATACATGTTCCGTTAATTCTATAATAGTTTGCTCTGTTATATCTGTTGATTTGGTAGGTATAAACCAGGTCCATGTGCTTAGTCTATTCATGACTACAATGATTATGTCGTATTTGTCTGATTTGTTGAATGGTTCTGCAAAGTCAATAGCGATTGATTTGAATTCTTCTGCTAGTATAGGCAGTGTTTTTGCAGAGTCTTCAGGGAGCTGGGTTTGAGGTTTGTTGGTTTGACATGTATTGTACTGTGTTATATACTGGTATAAATTGTTGCTCATCTGTGGCCAGAAGAAATAACCAGTTGTGTAGTGGAGGATTCTCTGAGTCTTTGTACTATAGTGTCCATTGTTATAGATATGTCTTATGATGTATCCCTATAATGTTTCCTTATTCTCTATATAACTATTAGGGATGTACAAACACCATAATCTATACCGTGTTGGCGAATAGACTAATCCATCATTGACTTCATAGAGGTTGAGGTCCGTTGATCCTCCGCTAAGTAATTTATCCAACAGTGGATCACTTCGGTAGCCTTTTATCATTTGTTGTCTTAAGTTATTTTCTATCTTTTTGCATATCTGAAAGGTAGCTTGTTCCTCCTCGATTTCTGTATTTCTATTTGTTATGCATGTGGGTATAATATCCTCTGTGAAGAGTTCGTGTAGGTTCCTCCTGTAGTGGTCCATTGCTGGTAGTATAAACAATTCAATTACTTTGTGAGCTTACATATCTGATCCCTTCTCATTCTAGATAGGTACAGTTCCATAGTTGTACCACTTCTTTGGAGGTAGAGTAGTGGACTACTGGGCAGTTCCTCGATCGGTATTTTCAATCTTGAGGGATTGACTCATGTTGAGAGAAAGGGTGGCATATGGTTGGTTGTTGGATTAGTTGAGGCATGTCAGCTTCAGATGTGAGGTGTTGCATTTCTGATATGGTTTCCTCATCAGGGGTATCATAGGACGTTCCTGACCGATGAGATCTTGTGTTAAGAATCCTACCGGGCATAGAGGGAGTGTGACATGTAATGATTCTTACGTCAGTACGAGGCAATAGTTCTTAGGCCATTGTCTACGCGCCATTGATAGTCTAGTCCCTTGACTTCTATCTTGTCACATCTATTCCTCTAATCTTCTTAAGTTCTTGTATAGAACTTATTCTCGTATTGTGGGAGGAAAGATAGTTTCCAGGTTCTTAAAGTAGAGCAGAGAGCATAAAGATGTTTTATTACAAAATAATAGGTGTAGGCCTGGGATTCAATGTAAATTTATTTATCCTAGTCACACCAATCTGGCTTATAACTAGCTAACCAACAAAAATCGCAACTATCAGCAAAACCAATCCTGCAGCCACTCTATCTAAACATAAATTCAAACAAAATTAACACCAAAATCAAATAACCAACAGGCTCACTGGTGCTCATGTTACAAGTGACATCCAGGATTAATGCGTCTTCTTGTCCTGCAAAACACCTAATCATCCCCATCATCACACACGGCCACATCAGCAGCAGGGTCAGCAATTTCACTCTCAACATACTCCATAAATGAAAGAAACAACCTTTCCCAACATTGTCGAGTACTTCTCCATTGTACGCTTATACCAACAGGAGATCCAAACTGCCGCTTACAAAACACAAATTGACCACTATTCTGCAAACCGTAACCTCATACCCAAGTAACTACTCAACCAACTTGTTACTCGAATGGTAACTGATCCCATGAGTCCCAAGTCTTCCGCCAAAACAAGCTCATACAGTAATCCAAACAGGCCGAACTGCCAGCAAAATGATCAGCAAATGTTTCCACATGTCATATGGTACCTATCATGTTTTGTATCAGGGAAACACCACAATAGGGGCAAGGCATCTTCCATTGCCTAATTGGTAGGAAAAACCATTTGGCCCCACCATCCTTAATTGATGGGAGAATACAATAGCCACAGATATGTTGTGACTAATACCCACTACACTGCGCAGTGTTTGGGACACTAATAATCGAGTAACCCTGTTCAACCCATAACATTCTATCAAATGGGTTACCAGCTACCACCTGACAACCATCAATCTCTAGCACTCCCCAGGGGATACCCAGGCCAAGCCACCTGTGTTGTGTCTACCAAGTCACCTACTCCCCAATAGCCACGTCTTTGAACAGGCCGGCCTGGTCTGGCTGTACTGTCATGAGTCTAGGGCATTCTAAGACATGGTATCGATCATCACATCCAATGCAGTCAAGATGTCCAGGTAACTCTGAACCACACTGAATGTGATTGAGTACATACACATCCATCCTCAACAGGCCCCGTAAATGTCGAGGTGGCTTGGGTGAAGGTTGGTAGTAGTCGTGTCTCTGGGAGGTGTGCTATTCAGCCCACTCTGTCCGCCGGAGTACACGGGCCATAGCTTCATGGTCTATACCAAAGCTGATTTCTTTTCATAACTGTGGGATCAGGGTTTCTTTGACAGCAGCCTTAGCCCAGACATCTACTGTCTCATTGCCTGGGATGCCTTCATGACCAGGAATCCACCTGAACTGGATCAAGGCAAATTCATTGAGTAACAGAGCCATAACCTCTCACATCTCAGCCGAGTTACAGTCCAGAGGCATATTGCCAAGAAGCAGAAGTGCAGGCACACAGTAGAGAAAGACCCAAACCTTGGGCCCACGATGACCCAAGTATAACTCGCAAAGTGTGCATACAACTGTAAAAAGTTCACATTCAACAATGCTCCAACTCATTGGTACAGACCAGCCTTACAAGCCTATAAGGGAGCCAGCAACCCAGATACCCCAGACCACACCAGTGCCCCCATCATGCTTGGAGCGGTCCATGTATACCACGATGTCATTAGGTGTACCAGATAGGAGTTGAAACAGTTCCATGTGAATCCTAGCCCTGATCTTCTTGTTCTTCTGAATATGAATAGCCGGCCTCCGAGTGAGTACCTGGTCTGAAGACTGTCGCTGTGCTACCATCCCATCACCTCCCCAGTGATGCCATATTTGTCTGAAGCATGGATGGTCATTGCAATATCAATAATTGTTAAACCTGCAGTAACACTGTCGCTGAAGATATTGCCCTTGTATATGAACAGGCACAACACCAAACTCCGCCACTAGTATATTGTTAGCAAACATGAAGGGGGTCTGAAATACAAATTGGAGGCAATTATTAACATGGAGCTGAATTTGCTTCACAGACGATAGATAGTAAGTTACAAATTCAAGTCCATAACAGACCATCTGAACGTATGCTACTTGCACTAGGTGGTATGATTCCCACACACCAATCCCACCAACACTTCCAAATTTCCTGCCCAGTACTAAAATCCTCCTTCTCACACTCAAACCATGGTCTAACCAATACCTAATATGAGAGGAACAATTAAGGAAACAATTAAACCAATACCCAAGAATCCATAAATCTTCTGATAGCTTATTTAGCTCTCCTACCAGTTCTATACCTTCCCATGCCCTATCACCAAACCCAATCCAGTTAGTCTTGATGGTATTAAAACCCATCATCCTAAACTGTGCCACCTGGTTACAATCTTTAAACAATTCAACTGCATGTCCAACTGCAGCCTTCCTGGTCCTGGTAGCAACAGGAATAATACTATCATCAACAGAGGAAATTACAACGTAATGAACTCCAGGTGAGTATCTCATCCTAGGCGAAAAATATTTGTCACATAAGCCCCAAACAAAAAAGGAGACAAGGGAGAAACCTGAGGAATGCTCTTGTTACCAAAATATTTTTTGGAGACTTACCTATTGAAATGAAACCTAACAGCTCTCCCAGAACACCACTGGCAAACCCACAAGCAAAGCACAGAGGGGCAACCACACGCTACCAGGAAGTCATATAGCAAGTCAACTTCAATGTTGTCAAACCCTCCTTCCAGGTCAATGGACAGTATTAACCTCTTATAACCTTCATTATGTCTAAAGAATTCCATGATTGCTGCCATGGCGTCATGCACACTATACTTATACCGTGAGCCAAACTGCATTTGTCCTAAGTCAAGACAGGTAGCTAGTCATAGCAGGATAATTCACTCAGCCAACTTGGCTGTGGTAGGAAGTCGGTAAATCATCCGCCATGATTTAACGACATCATATCTGGGCTTCCCAACTTTGAGTATCAGGACAACTTTGGCCAAATGCCAGTCGGGAATATCAGTGTGGAGGCCATAATCGATAAGCCAGTATAGTGATTCTTCATGGGTCCGTTTCCAAAAATGAATAAATAGATATCCCAATGTCATCGATACCGTAACTGGTATTGGCTGGTGACCTGGTCAACACGACATCTATTTCCATCACAGGCCTCAGGCAGACCATCCCAACGGTATTAGGGGAAGCCTTCAAGTTTTCACATGGTTGAAGTTGGGCTACTATCAAGTCCAAGTTATCATTGTAGGAAGTTACAATTGTGGTGTCCGAACGGACCATGGAAGGAAGTCCTTCGGGCTTCTAGTTGTCTAACCAGTTGGAAAAGATCCGGCTTCTTCGAGTTTGCCAGCCAACTCTTAATATAGTCAAATCTCGCCTGTAACAGCATGGACCAATACACACAACAAACCAACTTATAGTCAGCCTTGTATTTATTATCAATTCCTGCATATCATCATAATCATCAGAGGTCCAACCGCAGGCATTCCAGTTCAGGTGTCCACCAAAGACATGACTGATATCCATTTATACCCTTAGGCAGACCGTTGACAATCAACTGAACCTTGGACCACAACATATCATCCTCAGCATTATCCAATTCCTTGATTTTTTCCCCAACCAGGCGCCACTTAATTTCTTCCAGGCATGTTGGACACGGCACATATTAATTGGTATATCAACAGATAGTCATAGTATCTGGGCTTGATGTTTGCATCTGGCAGCATCCAACAGCCGATGTCGAACGTTTCCTTGACCATGAAAGCACAGGTCAAGAACCGAAATATCGCTATAGGTTAGTTCATCAGGAAGAATCATTTGCTGATGGTGAGCAATTGCCCATGACTGGAGACATTGCCCTCGTTGGTTGGTCCCATGGGGGTCCCAGTATGGATGCCATGCATTGAAATCCCCAAACACAATATTAGCCTCATTTGGGCCAGCCATCCATACCCCAAGCTCAGCCTGGTAGCCTCTTAGGGATGGAGGTAAATAAACACCTCCCAGTCTCCTCTGAATACTACCTCACCAACACTTCATAACAGCCATCACGTTCCCATAGCTCACAACATCAAACAACCCGTACAAAGATGAGCATACAAATACCTGGATACTAGACCCAGGTACAAAGGATAACAAATCCTATACCTCAGCCTCATATATATCATAATAACCCTCACCGTCAACAGAAGGTTCCAAAACAAAAAACAAATCAACATAAGAAAATACATCAAATGCCAGTGGTTGATTCCTCACACTCCGCCCCACATTTAATGCCATGGTTGTAATAAGCATTAAAGGCAGGATTCAGCGGATCTGCCTCTACTTATAGGGCCAACATTCCCAGTTTCTTGGTCAAAACAAGCTGTAGCGGGCCGCGCGGAACTCTCAATCCTCTCTCTGGTGGTAGTGGTAGCAGTCCAGGCCAATGGTTTTAAAATACCAACAGGGAAAGGAGTGGGGCTATGTGCAACCTTCTTAGCCTTCCAATCCTGTTGGATATGACCGACCTCCTGGCAAGCATAACATCTCCAGCCACCAGGTTTATGGGAGTCTTTCTCATGATCAATAACACAGTCAGACTGCGGTGTAGGGTACTTTCCTTTAATCTTCTTGTTTTTGCAGTTCATGGAGTGGTCTGTGATCTCAAGGCGGCTTGTATCATCAGCCAAAATGGGAGACATCCCAGCCACAGGGGTAGCCGGTGAGGAGGATGGGAGGCAGGTATGCTGGCAGCTCGGGTGTCCAGTGAAGTGGTCGGACCGATCGCACAAGAAACACAACCGGCGTGTATGGCCGCATGTTTCACCTATCTGTCTAGAGCAGTTGATAGCGTGACAAACATGCTCGCAGAACAAGTGGTTGCCAAAGCAAAAGCAACAGCGAGAGGGAAAGCCACAAGTAATCTGGTGATGTCCTACTTGGAGACATTTATCACATACAGCAGCTGGTTGGTGTCGCGTAAACTCCCTAACCTTCTGAGGTCTACCCCGCAGGAAGATCTATTCCGATTAGAGGGCAGCCAACACAGCCTTGCTCTTCACAACCACAGACCTAATACCGTATAAAGTCGTATTATTGTTCCTCATAGCCATGATGGACTCTAGTATGTTGGGATGACCAGTTGTAATAAGACCTGGGTTAGCTATCTCCAAATCAGTATGAAGGGTGTCATAGGCCTTGTCACCCATCCAACCATCAACCTTCTATACCGAACCCTGTCCAGTATCAGCCAATGAAACCCCATAAACCCAGATATCCATTTTGGCCAAATCTCTTTGGAAATTAAATTCTGGTAGCCTAAGGCTTTAATGAGAGATAGCTTGACCTTGTTGCACCATCCAGCAATATCAGCGACTAAGTGATCAGCTAGAGTCAGGTAAATGCATCAAATGCTGTCCATTAACTGTGCTTCCTTAAAATAGGGGTATACCCCTTTCACCTTGCCCTGATTGGACAGGGACACATTAATACAAGCCCGAATACTTTCAGTCGAAACCCTATTGGGGAGGAGAACCGTCTTTCTAGTACCTGCAGGGACGACGAACCCCATAGTGAGGTGTCATTCCCTAGCGTTATGTGACAGGGAGGATGCAGGTGGGGGTGAAACCTTGTTGCTGGGGTCTGTCCGTCCAGCTGGTGTCCTCCAAATATCCTTCTGGGAAGTCACTGTGGTCCAGGCACCCGTCATCATAGCAGCCGAGCTACAAGGAGTTGGATCATCCATTAGCACAATTCCAGACAGAGAGCGGACCACCAAGTGTGGCTTGGGTTTAACCTCAGCCTTGGTCAGACTCGGCGATGAACTCTCCTGAGTTGGGACTGGAGTAGTTGATGCGTTCCTCTGAATCATGGCTGGCAGCACCGACGTGTCACTGGATTTACAGGCAGATTGTTATGCTACCTTCTTTGCTTCCCAAAGGGCCTTGTTCGTAACTTGCCTTTTCTCAATTTGGGCTGGCGACCTATTCCTCTAGGGCTTGGGTCCATTAGCTTGGAGAGATGTTGCAGAGGGGGGGTCAGAAGAGTCGAAGGTCTGAACGTCAGGAACCAAATTAACTGAAACTGACTATGTACCTATTGGTGTCTCCACAGCCGCAGCTGCATAAGACCAATTATCTGCACAGACCAGCTCTTAGCCCTTTGTGGACTGCACAGATTGAGAAGAGGGGGCTGTTGACAACTGAGCTGCCAAACCTCCAATGTAACAATTTGGGCATCTTGTGCCTCAAGTATGTCAATTAGTGCTCTGATTGACATTTTCAACCTGTGACATCACTGGCCTATCTTAAAGCCAATGTTTTCAGGACTAAGGGGAGCCTCTTAGTAGGAGTCGTCCAAGCCATCCATCATTGTCCGTATGTGTCCAGCCATATCCAACCCAGAGTCAGAGTCAAGGCCATCATCTACCTCGTAGTTAGGCGACGAGGAGTCACCTCGGCACAGAATAACACCATCTGCTATAACCTTGTCCAACAGTGACCGCAATAATGTCTCCAGAGATCACAGATGTGGATTGTCTTGGGGCTTCATAAAGCTCCTTCTCAAGACGTCAGAGGATGGAATCAGCTTCAACCACCTGAGTATCAGTACTTAGTTCCCTCTTAGTAGGAAGTGGCATCAGCATGGGTGATCGCGTAGGAGAGGAGGGGAGGTCCGAGTCAGCATATGTACTGTCTCCAAGGCTAGTGTTCTCCAAATCGCGCTGTCCGCCCAGACCCATGGGTGTATTCCTAACGATCATCATGATAACCTCTGTAGAGGAAAGAATGTCAGCTTTAGGGAGGAAGAGGAGGGTGGAACTACCACTGGTGGTAGTATCTGTGGTTAAGTTGATAGAGTCAGCCACAGCATGTCGCATAGCCAACGTCTGTTGGTGTTGGTCCAGCATAGCATTAGCCAGAACTACAAACATCTTTTTTTGGTCCAAAGTGGGGATACCCTAAGTGGGGGTATGGATAGAGCCGGAGCTGCCACTGGACGGGACAGCCATGGGGGAAGGGGAGCGTGCAGCACGTTTGCCGTGGGTAGCGGGGGGCATGGGCACATAATCGCTGTCTGATTGGCAATCAAGCCGGAATTTGCCACCATACAACAGCCTCTCGCTGGAGGGCAGCATGTCAAAGGAGGAGGAGAGGGAGGAGCTCTTGGAAACAACAGGTGGGCCACTGGCATAAGGGACTTTCGTAGCTGAGTGGAGAGTTGCCCGAGGAGGCGTGGAAGCCCAGCTGACCAGTCGACTCACAACGTGAGTGCCGGCAGGTGGGGGAGCTAAGAACTCAGATACAGCTGCTAGGGAGTTACTGGGAGCCAAGGTATCATGGGATGGGACAAACAAAGACCCCTGGTCAGAATTAGGCCTCATAAACAGGGCAGTCATAGACTCAGGATCTAATCCACATAGGCCAGAACAACTGGTACCAGATATAAACCCACTAACCACTGCTTTTAACTCAATCATAGTCTCAGGTATGTGAGCAACAACCATTGCTCAGACCTTCTCGTCAAACTCCAACTTCATGGCATTGACAAAACCAAATACATGCGAAAACCCCAGAAACTCAATGCTTTTACCAGGTGCTGCAAATGATCTTTTTGTAACTAGGACCAGGCCACGGCCCACTTCAGGTCCAGAGAGGTATGGGACAACAGTACTGGTCGCACCTAAGGAAGGGGGGGTAGGACCATCCTCAGCAAACAAGGAGGAAGGCCCAGGACAAACAGGGGATGAGGGCCTAGAGGAGGTGGGGGCAGGAGACGACATGTCTCACTGACCCAACTGTGTAAGGGATTACTAGGCAAGGCCACAGATATCTCTCTCAAGCACCTTTGGAGGTCGGACCAATATAGTAACTCAACCCAAGTTGGTGAGAAAGGTAAAAGCGTCAAGTGACAAACAAATAATAGATGGATGAAGCGTGAGGCAGGATGGAATGATCAGTAGAGGTTCTTCAAAGTACACATGATACTGCCTCGGATCGAAAGTAAGGGTATAGGAAATAATTAGAAGAACATGTGAAGAGCTCGTACTCAGGATCCTCGAGAACCTTTACATAGTCGCTCTTCACCTGTCGTGACTCATACCTCATGTCATGTTAACCCTGTGACTAATAAATATGAGTTCTGTGAAATCAATCCCTCAGCGGACTCCAATGAGTCACTGTGCAACATACCTAAAACCAATCAAAACTCAATAACCAAGTCAGGTGTGCAACTCGCATCACCTGAGTGAAACCCATGACTCATAATTTGAGTCATGTACTAAAATCATAACATTGTATGGCTCACAATTGTGAGTCATAAACAGGTAAACATAATCACCTATGGTGCACTTGGGTACATTATGTGAAATGTCAACATACCTATAGCTCGGAATTGCAAGCTATGTAAAATCTGCCTTGCTTAGTTACCGTTTGTAATATTAGCTCCCCTCTTTCTCAGCCCAAGTCCCATCGGGCTTACATCAGTCTTTCTTCCAATCCCCAAGCCCTATCAGCTGGCAGTCCCCACTTCTCTTCCTTGCCTAGCCATGTATTGACCTTCATTACTCTTGTAAAGGTCCTGCGGGCTTCCTTCTCTTCTCTTCTCCAATCATTTTAGACAGCTTTCCACAATCTCTGTTCCTCCTCAAGCTCTCATGTGAGCTCCCCTGTTATGTGGGCCTAGTATTCTATCACTTTTTTTGTTTCGACCCTGACGGCCAACTACTTCATCGTCCCCTCGCTGGGTTCTGTCGAGGTTGCGGATTCCTTTATTTCGTCTTCCCAGGAGATATGTCTAGTTCCACAAGGTTTCGCCCACCTCTGTTTTGTCATCCTCCTCCTCCTCCACTGCATCTTCAGAGTCAGGGTGGTATATTCTACCAGGGCAACAGGCTCTGGTGATGGGAATCTTGTGAGTGATCCCAGGAGTGACATCATGGGCAGCCAGGGGTGTAACAACCCAATGTTTTAGAGCTATGGTAACCTAAGTCTATGCCCATACATAAGACCAAGAGGTCAGATGGTAGACTAGGCGGATATGCAGACGCACATCCGAGGAATATCTGATGGTCCGGATACCCCTAAGAAAGAAAGGTACTTAAAGAATAGGTGTACCTAAGTAGTAGTAGTAACAGGACAATGTTCGCTCTGGCCTAAGGATAGGTCAGAGGGTCGGGTAAGTTTACCCTGTCTAAGGATATCACGTTACCCTACCATGGAGACCAGTTTCATGTCACCATAGACATACTTACTGTTAGGCGGCAGCCAATTCTAAGTCAGGCGAATTGTGACTGGGGCCAATTAAGTTTCTCGGAGAGTGGTCAAGAAAGCTTGTAACAAAAGTAGGTATCAAAGTATAACGAATACATTGATAAGATCTCTTCTCCGTTCGCTGATGATTCTGAAAGCTAAGGAGGCACCTCGATATTTATATTCCGCGTCTGGGTGGTCGCGGGCTACATCTATCTTATACTAAATAATGTACCCTTTCCATTTTCCTACCCTTACTTCCGTAATGGGCATCTGTTTGACCCTGATAAACTTTGTGTCTTGCTCGGACTACGGTCTCCATGCGTTGTCGTCTTTCCGTGAGGGCGTTTGAAACCTCTCCGGCGAAAACGCATGATTCCTTCGTCTCGGAGGTTTAAGTACGAACGAGTGGTCTCGCTTCGAGCCAACTCGCTGTCCTCCTAACTCTGACTGGAGTGATCAGCACCGTCGAGAGACTTATCAATGCACCGTTGACTTCGCAACTTGACTGCATCAACATTGAGGACTTTCCGCCACGATCGGACTAGTCAACGTCGTGGGAAAGTCCCTCAACCATAGATAGGCCTCCGGTTGGCGCTATACTATGTGAGCGTTAGACTGGGCTCCGTGCCTCGTCCATACGGGCACGTCCCGATCGGACTGGTTATCTTCAAAGCTTCCTAGCTCCTAAACCAACCGACCAATTAGGTCGTAATGACTCTTATCTGAAAGAGCCGAACTTGCTCTGTGTAACACAGCAGAAATCCCTCGGTCGCGTCACCTCAATCTCCGTGGAGAGTCGTTTGAAGTTGAACCAAGTTTTGTTAGATCCTATTTTATCGTAACAATAACTTCGGCGGGTACCGGAGTTGAACACGTGACCTTAAGAGTTTAATCACGTGACAATCCGATTGCGCTAGGAGGTCTGTGTGTTCATATGTGTAACACTTACCCTACCTTTAGGACACTATTACCCTACCTTCTGTTGGAAATGTTCTCGAAAGGAATTTCGGGAAATGTTAGGATTGTTTGTTACACAATGACGATCAACAGGCACTTGCTTGCACCTTGATCAGAAGGCTACAGGAGGAGCTATAGTGCTCTGAACATGCTGTAACTTGGCAGGATTATTTCTAACAGGTACCTGCGGCCCCAGGGTTCGCCCTGGGCGTCATGGGTCAAAATGGGTGGAGTTGCCGTCTTACTAGTTAAATGGAGTCTATGCAGACATGTCTATAATACTGTATACGTCGCTACCGTCCGTCCGACTGGGAGCTGTTCGCAGGATATATAAGGAGGCCAAGGTGAGAAGGTCAGGTACCTTCTCTAAAAAGAACAGAGTAAAACAGACCAAAACTGACGGAGTTAGCGTAAGCTATCTGGAAGGGTCCCCAGAGTAGTCCCGGGTAGTGCCGGAGACATCTGGGAAGGTTTTATACCAATTAAGCCTACATGTGCTCCTTTGTGGTAGGCTCTTTGTGGGTTGTTTAAGAACTCTAATAGCATGATACTTATCATGGTGAGTGGTGTGCTGGGGGTAAGTGACCATGGGTAGTGCCCACGGGTCTTGCCGCTGCCACAGCTCTCTATGGGAGCGTCGTGGACCTTCTAAGTTCACAATCAAGATAGATAGAAGTTAACTGGAAGACAGCTGATATCTACGGGAGCTTGCATAGGTCATAGCACATGGGAAGAGAGTCATTTAGTTAGCTTTCCTAGGCCTCTCAACAGTTTGCCACTGGCGAGACACTGATGCGCAGAGGTTTTCACTCAGGCATGTGTATTGGTAAACACCTCACAGGAACTGAGGTGCATATAGGAGAATTCTGCTAGAGTGCACTGACACCTTAGGCCCTTCGGGGACGTGGTAGTAGTACCAGGGCAACACTTACTGAGAAGGGCATACTCGTGTTGGTCGCGGTAACCTGATGGAGGAGTTTTTGGTATAAGTCTGACTACTTAAAGATTATACGAGAACTCTCCTACCCCAACACAATCAACATCCTCTTGATAGACTTTAATTGAGATAAGTCTGAGCTTAAGGATATTAAGTTTTACCATTTACTTTTATTCTTTACACTTTTGCAAGAGCTGTGTTCGAGAGATTCGAAGTTTGCTGCGGTCATATCCTTAGGAACCATCTACCTGAGGGAGCCCCCGTTACATCCACGGCCATGCTATTGTCTTCCTTTCACAAAAACCAGCAGACCTGTTCTCAGCCCTTGTCACCTCCTTCAAGAATGCCAAGAATATTGACATATTTGGAGCATGGTACCTTCAGCCTGATTCCCTCCTATATAAGGCCACTGCCTCAGTAGTAATCATTGTTGCCCCCTCCAACATAGTCCATATTGAGCCCACGATATTTCTATACTCCAAGCTCTAAAAGGTCCAGAACGCTATCTCTAAAAATAGATTCATGCCGTGTAGATACTGCTGGAAATTTGGTCATCCAGCTCGGGTATACCGTAATGATTCAATGTGATAGAACCATGGCTGTTCAAATGTGTACATATGGTACTATCTTAATAACTTTGTATGAAAATATGATACAGTAGAAAGAGTATACCACAGGCACCCTAAGCAAGGAGCAGTTTTGTATGAAGGTAGATTGGTAGTAGTTCTTGTTCTTAATTCTCTTAAGTGAGATGGGTGGTAACCCCTATTTATACAGGTACGCATCCTTCACATAGCTAAGAGGAAATGTAAGGAAAAACATAATTGTCAATGTGTTTGACCATAATATAAGAAGGAAAAACATAAGTGCAAATCTGTTTGATCCTGAAGAACTGTCAAGGAAATCCCATAAAATATGCATAAATCTCAGGTGGTGTGAACGGATAATTTGAATATAATTGTAAATCAAATGACTGATGACCATGCATGATGATGTATAAAATGTGAAAAATAAATCCAAACACCAGATAAGAAAAGTACGCCCTAATCCCCAAATCGTATCATGAAATATCAAATAAAATATACTTAATACATACTCCACTGTAGTAATGTCCATGTCTAGAAATAATACTAAGTAGAGGAATATACAATATTATCAAGGAGAATATACCTATGAAATGAATTAGAAAATTCAATAATGGCAACCTCTGTCTATGCCCATACATAAGACCAAGAAGTCCTATAGTTGACTAGGTAGGCATGCTAGAGCATGTTTGAAGGATATCTGACGGTTTGAACATCCCTAAGAACAGAAGGTACTTATGGAATAGGTGTACCTAGGTAGTAGAAGTAATGTGACTATGTCCGCTCCAGCCTAAGGATAGGTTGGAAGACCAGGTGAGTTTACTCTAAGAAAGTCACATTACCTTGTCATAGAGACTAGTATTATATCACTATAGACATACTTACCCTACCTTTGGGGACTATTACCCTATCTTATGTCAGGAATATTCTTGGAGGAATTCCAGGACAGGTTAGGATTGATTGTTATGCAATGACAATCGAAGGACAATTGTTTGCCCATTTATCAGAAGATTATAGCAGGAGCCATAGTACTCTAAACAAGTTGTAACTTAGCACAATTATTCCTCACTGGTACTTGTGGCTTCAGAATTTGCCTTAGGCGTCATAGGCCATAATGGGTGAAGTTGCCATCTTACTAGTTAATTGGAGTCTATGAAAACATGTCCATAATACTGTATATGTTGCTGCTGTCTGTTTGACCAGAAGCTGTTTGAAGAATATAAAAGAGGGCAAAGGTGAAAAGGTCCAGTACCTTCTCTAAAAAGAATAGAGTAAAATGTACCAAAACTGACAGAGTTAGCATGAGCTATCTGGAAGGGTCTCCAGAGTAGTCCCAGGTAGTGCCATAGACATCTGGGAAGGTTTTATGCCAATCAAGCATACATGTGCCCCTCTGCCATAGGCTCCTAGTAGGTTGTTTGAAGACTCTAATAGTATAGTTCTGGAAAACTAGCCTCTATACCAACTTTGTAAGAAAAAGGTATAACAATTTACTACGCAATGCCAAGTGTAATGCTTACAAATAGTAGCAGAGCCACAATAGGTATTGAACCCAACTACCCTGTATTTTAAAGGTTAGTAATTTTAGGTTTAGATTCATTATTTTTTATTTCTGTATTATAGTTTGGAATTTAAGATAAAATTAACTTTGCAACAGTTCTTATTTTCTATCTCTAGGTTCCTTTTCTTAGTTTCATATCACTACAGTAAAGCTGATAACATATCTCCAATGATTATTGTTTCATAGTTTAATAGATTTAAGAAACATATTATCATAGTTTATAGGTATTCAGAGTCTCAAACTATATCACTTTCAGCTTACATTTAAGAAAAGAATGGAAAGTACAAGGTTGAAAGAACTCAACCAGAAAGACAGAGAATAAATAGCAACTCACAAGATTGTTTGCAAGTACTGTGCCTTAAAGAAAACTTCTGTTACACCTCTGAGTCCTACTGCTATCCCTTAGAGAGGTGAAACAATGAAATTCAGTGCAGCCACAAAATTGCGCAATAGTGCTGTCTAAGACAGGGACTTTAATAATCTGGGGGCAACATCATCTGAATGTAAACAAGGAGAAAACTTCACTTAGGCATGTTAAAGATCAGCTACAATATTGATTGTCAGGAAAAGGATGCCACAATTGCGAACCAAAAGAGGTAATAGAGAAAATATCATTCTGGAAGGAAGAGTACTGGCTAACCAAAAGTGCAAAGCAGTAAAACCAGTGGTGGGAAATGCTGCTCGACTAACCTGAACGGCAGTTTCCAAGTGCTGCACGAGATCACAACTAGACTATCCCCTCCACCGATTACAGAAAACAACTTTCCTAAAGCAGGCGAAAGTAGCGCAAGAAATATACACGAGCAGAATGATGATATGGAGAAAGAGAAGGGTGGTGTACAAACAAAAAGAGCACGGAAGAGTAATAGGACCAGACACTCGGAGCTGGAGGAGAAAGGAAATCAAGAGGAAAAAGACAAGGAAAGAAAGGATGAGGAGGAGAGCAAGAAGTACCCGAGCAACTCTAAGACTGGGGCGGGGAAGGGGACGCAGTCCTCTGCAAGGAGTGAAAACAATCCTGCTATTGAGAAGATCAAACAGCTTCCTACTCTACCGCTGCATACTCCCTTTCAGAGACTATTTCCACTACACGAAGCCCAAGCAATAGGTCTAGTAGCCGGCTGTATAGACCCCTACAAGCTATTTGCTTTACTTTTTTTCACTGGAACAGGTCAGCCTTCTCGCAAAGCATACCAATATGTACGCTGCTTTCCATAGGGCTAGATTGGCTAGTTTAAACCATCCCTTTATTCGCAAGTGGTATCCAACAAGCTCTTCTAAGCTGCTTGTCTTTTTCGCAATTTTGATCCACATGGGTTTATCGAAAATGGCAAGCCCAAAGCGCTTCTGGCAGTGAATTAATAGGATTCTCCCAGAGCCAATAATGCAGATGAGTTACATGAGGTTTCAGCAGCTAAAACGCTACTTCCACATCTCCGAGCCAAGAAAGTTACCTATTGAGCAAAAGGAGTGGTGGAAGAAGATAGAACCCTTGAATAGCAGTATTCGAGACCGAGCTAAGGAGTGCTTTCTTCTTTCTACCAATGTTGTTATCGACGAGATAATGATTCGGTTTCTGGGACGATCAGCGCATACTATTAAAATGCCAAATAAGCCTACTGGCTTAGGTTATAAAGTTCTTGCAGTATGCAACGCTGGCTATACCTACGATTGGGAGCTTACATCTCGGGTAGAGGGCTTTGCCACTCTGGTTCAGCAAAAGAAACCCTATCCACTTTCACCTACTTTCTGCGCTGTTCTTCAGATGTTAGTAAAATTACTGTACTGGTCACACTTTTTCACGGCATATATGGATAACTACTTCTCCAATATCCGGCTATCTGCATTCCTCCTAGACTATGGTATAGGGGCATGTGGAACTGTTCATACCAGTAGTAAAGACTTTCCTAATATCTTAAGTATTAGTAACGATAAGGCAGTAGGTCTGCTGGAATAGAATTTTGCAACTGGAGTAGTAGTTTACGAAGTACAGGATACAGCAAAGAAGGCAAACCCAGAACAGCCATCTCAATAGGGCATTCCATCTGTTATGGTATTTTTATGGCAAGATAACAGCACAGTTCACCTAATTTCCACGGTTCATAACCTTGAATCCAGTGTTTGGGTTGAAAAGATACACCGAAAGCCTAGAGAAACAAGTACAAATGCTACAGCTGCTCGAAAACCTTTTGGCAAAAATCAGCACCAAAAACTGCTTCCAATCCCCAAGATTGACAATGACTACAACCGGTATATGGGCAGTATTGATATTGCTGATCAACTATGATCATCCTTTTCCACACAGCGTGTTGCTCGACGCAACTGGCAGCCTTTCTTCTACTGGTTACTCGACACAGCTATTATTAATAGCTACTACCTTACCTGCACCAATGGTTCACCAATTTCCCACCGTGACTTCTGCTCCTCTCTTGTAACCTCTCTTTTGACTACAGCTCAGACTCAAACAGCTCTCAGCTTAACTCCTCTCGACTGGGCGTCCTTGCCTGGTACTTTCAATAGGCCTAAATTTAGGTTTCTTTACAGGTACTACCAGCAGGTTCGCCTTTGCAATCCTGCATGCTAATCCTATCTTACCAAAAACTTCCCGGAACCTAAGCCTGTTGGGAGGTTTGGCACACTACTGGGAGGGCATGTCCAAGTACATATTGCGAAGGTTACTCAGGGGTGGTGTTTATGATGTGGGTGGAGATGGAAGCAGGGAGGGCCAGATGTCAGAATTCATCAGTCTAGCTTTCAGTGCAAGCGCTGTCATATTGTTCTTTGTCAATCATGTTTTCCCCTATTTCATGGTATTGGACGGTCATAATGGTGTTTATCTTTATATTGCTCTATTACTTTAGCAATATGAATCCCTTGTCTGTCATACATAATTATAGCGCAATTTCGTGGCTGCACTGAATTTCGTTGTTTTACCTTTCTAAGAGATACCCATGTTGAATACTGAAAGATCAAGAAAATACCGTTTGAAGCAGAAGCAAGCAGTTTCTAGAGTACTAGAGCAGATAACGATCTCTGTAGTAAGTGCAACTGATATTACTAAGTCATATCCTTCTCGTAAAAGGACAAGATAATATCGTGAACACCAACAAAGTAGATGTCAAGTGTTGGGTGGCAGCCAATTCTAAGTCAGACGAATTGAACTGGGGCCAATAAGGTTTCTTGGAGAGTGGTTAAGAAAACTTGTAACAAAAGTATGTATCAAAGTATAACGAATATATTGATAAGATCTCTTCTCCAGTCACTGATGATTCTGAAAGGTAAGGATTTTTTTTTTTTTTGTTTTGACTTATTGATTATTTGTTTAGGGCACAAAAAACGTATGGAGCGCTAGCTATGAGGACAAAAAACCCATATCCCTCCGCTCACCACAGGAAAAAGCCAACCCCCCAAGCCCCTCTGGTATGGAGCCAACCGCACATCTCGCCTCAAAGAAAAGAATCTCAAGCCCAGCTAGAGGGACAAACAAGGAAATCCTAACTAAGCAGAAAGCAGGAAGAGCCAGGAAAACCCGCTGAGAAATCCCAAAAAGACAAAAGAAAGGTTAGTAGCAAGCCACATAGGCCCTGAAGGGCGAGTCCACTCATTCAAGTAGGAAGCGACGCACGAAGTGCACTAAGATAGGGGGCCCGCCCAGACCTACTCCAAGGAAGTAGTGCAATACCATGGAGGGAAGGAGGAGACTAGCCGGCTGTGGGCAATAACCGGGGGGAGGAGAAGGTGTAGCAGTAGGGTGCCAGCCAATCCAACCATAGGGAGAGGAGAGCGGCAGGGTAGACCCAAAGACCTTAACCTATCATCTATCAGTATCGCGTTCGCGTCTGACTAGGCAGCCTCTTAGGGGAACAAGAGAATGGGGAGATCAACCGTAGCCTGTTAGCTGTTCTCCCCTACTGCAACTGTAGTCCCAACCGTCTGACAATGGTGGTTAAGGGGTTGCCGACCATGAGAAGGCTAAGCGAGGACAACTCAAGAGAAGAAGAGGAGTCCCCACCATGTGTAGAGGGAGGAGAAAGGGTGAGTAAGGAAGATCATCAACAGCTGCCTAGGCAAAGCAAAGCAGGTATTTTACGGTGTTTCTCATGTAGCCCCTTGTTCTGGGAGAGATAGCGTCACTGTAGTGGAAGGGATCCCACCACCTGCCAGCCAGCCAAGGAGGGCCTCCGAACGAGCAACCCTCAGGGAGAGAAAGGGCCCTACAATGGTAGACCGAAGTCAATACCCTGGGCGTGAGAGGAGGGAAGAGCTAGACTCCCCTAGGCTGAAGCCAAAGGCAGGAGTGGGTGGGAAAATAGTGATGGTTTCGCGATGAAACTCATGGTGTTGAGTTTTCAATCATCACAGGTGTAGCGGAGATGGAGGATGTTCTGAAAGCTAAGGCTTTTTTTTTTTTTGTTTTAACTCATATATTCTTTATTAAGGTACAAGAACCTGCATGGAGCACTAGCTATGGCAAAAACAAAACCTTAATGTCAAAAGCAACAAACAATAACGAAATATTTCCCTGCCAACAATGCCCGCCTGTGAGTAATGCAACCCACCATACCCACCAGGACGACTAATTGCGAAAGAAAAGACAGGCCCCCTCCCACATGAAGGAAACACAAAGCACAGAAAGTTAAGTAAAAGCTAGGAAAGCCATCAGGAAAGAAGAACAACTACCACTTCAATCTGAAACAGAATTGACACTGGGCAATGCCCACATCCTGCCCATAGCGGGGGGAAAACTGATTCGGATATCGGAAATGTATCGCATGAGGGCCCATAAGAGATCCTTATCGGCCCCGAGGGGAGCCTCACGGCCCAAGTTGACCACTCTGGGGATATGGAGCAGCCTGGAGGGGGCCTTCAAGGGGGAGGAGAGAATGGCATGCTGCATAGTCTCAGGCTCACCGCCGCATGCAGGGCAGGTGGTGGGCTTGTCTGGCTCATTCCAGGGGGTATGTGCCGCTAGATAGCTCTTTCCAGCTCTCATTTCATGTATTCTGCCTGCCAGGAAGCGCTCCAGCCCCATGAAGGGGTGCCGGGCTTCTGGTGGAGCAGAGGAGTAGTATAGGGGGGGGGCCTTCAGCGCCCAGTCCTGGAGAAGGAGGGACCGGGTGGTAGATTTTAGGAGAGAGTACTTTTGCGAGGAGGGGAGAGTGTTGACTACCCTGGGGACCAAGGGCCTGTTCGCACCAGGCAGAGTGCTCCTGATGGCAATTAGAGCGAGGGAGTGAGCTATTCCATCAATGGGAAGGTGGGATCATACTGCCGGAGAGGACCTGGGGGTCTTCCAGAAGAGGGGGTAGGCATTACCCTTCAGTCCAACAGACGGGGCCCGGTTGGAATCTGCGGCCTTCTTTGCTGAAGCAGAGGGGAAGGACAGAGGGAGCCTAGCTGAAGCTGAGTTTACCTCGGGCGGTAAGCAGGCCATCCTCAAGGCCACCATACAGCGCTTGTGGGGGAGAAGGACTACCAGAGGATGGATGCTGGCCTCGCAGGGGAGGATCGAGGTGGCAGTAGAGTGGAAGCAGTTGGTCACCCAGGGGAGGACACAGTTCCAGAAGACCTCTATCTTGTAGAGTGCAGAAGTATTGGGGACTAGAAGATCAGCCCCGTAGGAAAGAATCAGAAGGATGAGCCCTACAGTGAGTCTCCTATTAAGATAAGGAGGCAAGCCTTTGCCCGGAGGAGAGAGCTGTCTTACGATGGCGAAAGCCCCCTGGCCAAGTGCCAATTGTTTCGGGAAGTGAGGTGAGGTCTCCAAGCTAGGAGTGAACCAGTAGCCAAGCTAGTGAACCAGCCCAGCAGGGTGGAAGAGAGTGCTGTCCAAGGTAACTGGGGTGTAGCAACGAGTCCCATGATCCCTTGAGGTCCTCCAATGGGAGAGCTCAGTCTTGGGCACAGAGAAGGACATGCCTATCGCACCCACCCTTCTCTTCAAAGCTAGAAAGTAATGCTACAAACGCTGGACGTTGAGTCTGTAAGAGGGAGAAGCCACCATCACAGTGAAATCATCACCATAGGAAAACATAATTCCCTTGGGAATATCCAAATGAAGAGGAGACACATAAATGACAAACAGAAGAGGAGAGATAGGAGACCCTTGTGGCATGCCCACCTGAACTGGAGAGAACACATTAGGAGACCCTTGAAAGAGAAGACGACAATGTCAGTTAGAAAGGAAAGACTGAACCCAGGCGCAGATGTACGGAGGCATCCCCCTGGACTTCAGAAAAGTAGTAAGCAATGACGAGTTGATATTGTCAAACCCCCCCTTGATGTTAAGGAAGAGTGACAAGGCTTTAAACCCGGGCTTTTGGAGGCAGCGGATCTCGTGGGTGAGGGTGGCGCAGACATCATAGGTACTGAGACTGGAGAGCGAGCCGCATTGGTTTGGGTTGATCAGGCCGCGCAAGCAGGCAGCTAAAGATAGACGGGAGGCAACGATCGTCTCTAGAATTTTCGAAACAGTCTGGTGGAGGATGATAATACGGAAAGAAGTGGGTGAGGAGTAGTCTGATTTACCTGGCTTGGAGAGAACAACTCCATTAGCCTTTTTGAAAGAGGGTGGGTGGAAGCCGAACAACAGCAAGGGTGAGAGGAGGTTGACAAGAAGGAAGGAGTTAGCCGCATGGACCCTCTTCCAAGCCCATAGGGGATCTGGTCACGGTTCTGAAAGCTAAGGATTGTTTTTGTTTTATTGTTTTTGTTTGACTCATTTTGTATTTTGTTTATGGGACAAAAACGGTATATGGAGCGCTAGCTATGACGCCTAAAAACCGCCCCCGCTGGACCAGGCCGAACGACAGAGCTAAAAAAATCCTCTGGGGTAGAAAAAACTACTCCCACCCGAAATCCTTCCTGTAAACTATGAACCAATAACCCCTACCGCCAAGCGACAAAAGGAAGCTAACTACCCGACAGTGAACCAAGAACGCGCCCAACCCCAAGAACAAAACACCGAAAGGCAGAAACCCAAACCGAACCCCTAAGGGCCAATGGCCACAACTCAAATCCATCATAGGAACCCCTAGGCCATATGGTGAGGGCCAGGAGGAGGGAGCCGAAGCCTCAGGCACATAGGGTATAAGGAAAACCACCCCGAAGGCGGCGACCGAGAAGCGAGGAGAGGAGGTGTGTGGCAGGCGTGCCAGTGACCATGTGTCCTCCAGGACAACTGACAATTGAGGTAGTAAGGTGCCAGCTTGAGAGGAGGTGGTAGTAGGGTACCAGCCGATCCGACTATGGAGAGGAGCCCTAAGCGAAGCAGGTGTTTTACTGCATCTCTCATGTAGTCCCTTGTTCTGGGAGAGATAGCGTCACTGTAGTGGAAGGGATCCCACCACCTGCCAGCCAAAAAGGCCCAAAAGAGTAGAGGAGGGGTAGACCCAATTCCGTGAACCACAACTATCGGTAACCCCATTCGTGTCCGACTAGGCAGCCTCTTACGGGAGCAAGAGAATGGAGAGATCGACCGTAGCCTGTAAGCTATTCTCTCCCACTGCAACTATAGTCCCGGCTGTCTGTTGAAGGTGGAAAAGGAGGTTGCCGACCATGCCAACGCCTAAGCGAGGCGGGGTAGAAAGAGGGGAAACATCACGAAGATGAGAGGCCTCAACCAGGGATGGAACCAAGGGAATCAAGAAATAAATCAGAACCCCAAGGGAGAGGGGAAGCGAGTCCACCTCCTATAGCCAAGGCTAGATAGAGGGAGATGGGGGGGAGGGGTGGTGGTGCTAGACGATGAAAGCCACGATAGCAACCATGGTGTTGAGTTTTCAATCGCTAGAGGTGTAGCAGAGACGGAGGATGTTCTGAAAGCTAAGGATTTTTTTTTGTTTTCTGTTTAACTCATATATTCTTTGTTAAGGTAC
>LN891019.1:335436-346295 GCA_900010015.1 Tuber aestivum | reverse complement strand
CACATCTCGCCTCAAAGAAAAGAAACCCAAGCCCGGCTAGATGGACGAACAAGGAAATCCTAACTAAGAAGAAAGCAGGAAGGGCCAGGAAAACCCGCTGAGAAATCCCAAAAAAACAAAAGAAAGGTTAGTAGCAAGCCACGTAGGCCCCCCAAGGGCGAGTCCACTCATTCAAGCGGGAAGCGACGCACGAAACGCACTAAGATAGGGGGCCCCCCCCAGACCCACTCCAAGGAGACAGTGCAATACCATGGAGGGAAGGAGGAGACCAGCCGGCCGTGGGCGATAACCGGGGGGAGGGGAAGGTGTAGCAGTAGGGTGCCACCCGATCCGACCGTAGGGAGAGGAGAGCGGAGCGGTAGACCCAAAGACCTTAAACAACGTCTATTGGAATCGCGTTCGTGTCTGACTAGGCAGCCTCTTAGGGGAACAAGAGAATGGGGAGATCGACCGTAGCCTGTTGGCTATTCTCCCCTACTGCAACTGTAGTCCCAGCCGTCTGACAATGGTGGTTAAGGGGTTGCCAACCGTGAGAAGGCTAAGCGAGGCCAACTCAGGAGGAGGATAGGACTTCCCACCACGCATGGGGGGAGGAGAAAGGGGGAGAAAGGAAGATCATCAACGGCCGCCTAGGCCAGCATAGCAGGTGTTTTACCGTGTCTCTCATGTAGTCCCTTGTTCTGGGAGAGATAGCGTCACTGTAGTGGATGGGATCCCACCACCTGCCAGCCAGCCAAGGAGGGCCTCCGACCGACCAACCCCCAGGGAGGGAGAGGACCCAGGGACGGTAGACCGAAGTCAATACCTCCGGGTGGGAGAGGAGAGAGGAGCCAGACTCCCCTAGGCCGAGGCCAAAGGCAGGAGTGGGCGGGAGGGAGGAGAATGTTTCGCGACGAAATAAAAAACTCACGATAAAAACCGTGGTGTTAAGTTTTCAATCGCCGGAGGTGTAGCGGAGACGGAGGATGTTCTAAAAGCTAAGGAGGGACCTCAATATTTATATTCCGAGTCTGGGTGGTTGCGGGCTACATCTATCTATTACCAAACAATATACTGTTCCTAATTTCCATCCCCTACTATCGTATGGGGGGATCCGTTTGACTCTGACAAACTTTACATCTTGCTCGAACTACGGCCCGGGTCTCTGTGTGTTGTCGTGTTTCCGTGAGGGCGTTTGAAACCTCTCTGGCGAAAACGCACGATTCCTTTGTCTCTAAGGTTTAGGTATGAGTGAGTAGTCTCGCTTCGAGCCAACTCACGATCCTCCTTACTCTGACTGGGGTGATCAGCTCCGTCGAGAGTCTTATCAAATGCCTCATTGACTTCGCAACTTGACTACATTGACTTTGAGGACTTTCTGCCGCGATCGGACTAGTCAACATCATGGGAAAGTTCCTTATCCACAGATAGGCCTCCGGTTGGCTGTATACTGTGCGAGCACTAGACTGGGCTCTGTGCCTCGTTCTTACGGGCACGTCCCGATAACTCATTCGACTGTTGGTTATTTTATCCTAACACTTTCTGTCCATGTCCAAGGTGGTCAACCTCGCTTATCTTGTAGCTCCACATTTACCCTTCTGATTGACTCCGTTCCACTTTTCAGACACTGCCTGTGGTCCCCTCTTATATATCCTACGAACAGCTTCCGGTCAGATGGGCGGCGACGACATATACAGTGTTATGGAGTATGCTTCACTTTCACTGGTTTATACTGTCGGGACACCAAATTCCGGCGACACTATTACTGCGTGCAGGGCCAATGGTGGGGCCGCAGGGGCATGTTGGCTATGAAATCTTCATAGTTTTCAGGAGGTCTGTGTGTGGGGAAGGCCTGTGCGTTCATATGTGTAACATCAAGGTCGCAAGCCCGCACCACCAAGTAGCTCTAAGCGACAACGGAAATGTTATGCAAAAAAGATTTAAGCAAAGTTGAGAAATAGAATAAATTCCATTGAAGCACAACAAGTAAGATATACTAATTATTTTATTTATTATAATATATGAGCTAATACAATAGATTTAGGGAAATGAGCTGCATAGATAAGCTTATTGTAGTTGGCCATGTCTGTCTGGTACTTTGCAAGTATTTAAAGTTGAGATTCTTGAGTCTACTCTACAAAGAATCAGAAGAACTATTAAGTCTACAAAAGGAAGAAAAGCTAGTCAGAATATGAACTTAGTTCTGGATTGGAATGTACAGCTCTACACATTCATTAAGCTACAACTGAAGAATGAGAAAGAGTGGAGAGCAGTAGAGTTGACCAGAGTGGAGACAGATCCAATTTCACCAAAAAAATCACATAAAGAGTTAGCACTATTAGTAGCTAACTCTGGTGGTTAGGAAACTTGGATAATAAGGAGAATCCTGAAGCAGGAGGTAGAATACATTTAAACAGGAAAGCTTCCAGCACCAAAGCAGGGAAAGCATGTAAAAGTTGCCAGTTGGCTAACTGATGAGAGAACAATGCTTGCGATGAGAGAATATATGTCACAGGCAAGAGAAGGTATAATTCAAATATGATATCAAGTTCCTTATAAATATTAGTTAAAAAACGATATCTAATATTGATAATTAGCAATAGATTCTGCAGGACTTACCCAGGCAATTACGAAATACTGGTTGGAAGCCTATCATGATATTTCTTTCAGAGATAACGACCAATTACTCCTCATTTCAACAGCAGGTATCTATCAACGTATTAAGCGAGCTCTATCTACTCGTTCTGTATGAGCTTGGCTACTAAAGTTAGGATGGAATTGGAAAGAAGTGAAGAAAGAATTATATAAAGATGACCATGAGCAAGAAGATGTAAAACATTACCAAAATAATGTTTTTCTCCTGGAAATGCATGCTTTGAAGCCTAAGTTAATAGAGTAAGATGAAAAGTTGGAAGTAATTCTAAAAACCTACGAAACTGGAGTCAGACCAATAGTATTGATTGCATATAATGAGTACATCTTTAATTCGAATGATGGATGTAAGAAGATATGGATCCATGAAGATAAAATTCTGATACGGAAGAAAGGTCGTAATCAAGGACTTCATATCTTAGAGTTTCTTACACCAGTTGGGCAACTTGGAAGTAGAAGTGTTTGTGAAATTCTCAAATACAGTAGAGATATATGGTGGACTAGAGAACTTCTTCTATAACAATCAGAAGAAAAAGCAATTCCTGCTTTTGAAGCTGCATTTCCTAGATGCCAAGGACTATTTGCATTTGACAATGCAAAGATTTACCAAAAGTATGCTGCTGATGCACTCTTAGCCGGAAATATGCACCTGGCTTCTTGTGGTAAAAATTCAGTTCCCATGCAAGATGGATTCTTCAATCACCCCAACAATCCAAACATAGTCCAGCGCTAGTCCATGATGCTTCCCAATGGTCAATTGAAAGACTTACAAATTCTTTTCAAAGAGCACGGTCTTTGGCCTAATGGACAACGGTTTCTAGCACAATGTTCAATGCCCAATCAATAGCTAGGTACAAGAAAGCTCAATCCTGCTTGCCGGAAAGCTACAGGTAGCAATTGCCATACTTGTACACTCATCTCCTTACAGCCTGACCTCCGAGCCCAAAAGACACAAATTCAAGAAATAATAGAGGCAGCTGGACATCAGGTAATTTTTTATTCTCCCTTTCACTGTAAACTAAATTTTATAAAGAATTTTTAGGGTTGGGCAAAAATGTATTCAAGGGCAAATTGTAATTACCCATTTTCTTCTCTAGTTCATCTTGTACCTCAAGCACTTGCACAAATTCCTGATGTTTTAATCTGAAAATACTATCAATGAACTACTCGAATGATGGAGGCATATCAGAATAACATGGTGTATAGATCTGTTGATTTTAAATGATATGTCTATACTAGATATTCTTCTCATAGGCAGATTTCAGAGTCTGAAGTTTGAATATAACTACCATGTATTATAATTATTATTATAAAAATAAAAATCTCTACTCCAAATGTAAAATTACTAACCCTTAAAATGTATTGTAGTAGGGTTCAATACCTATTGTAGCTCTGTTAGTGTATTTGTAAGCATTACACTTGGCATTGCATGACAAATTGTCACTTTTTTGTTACAAAGTTGGTACTCGTCATGTCGTAACATTTGTAAAATGGACCACGCTTACAGGGGGTGCAGAGGGACGTGCAGAGAGCCACAGAAGAGCCCAAGAAGGAACTAGTTAAACATAAGTGGCAACTGTACACAAGGGTAATTTATAATACACTAAACTTATTATAGAAATTAAATATTAAACATTAAAAATTAAAATATTAAAAATTAAAATTATTTCCTCCTTTATCTGATATACAGGCTGCCATCTGATGAGGCATGGAATCAATATGATGATTGATCCGCTCCTGTAGGTAGTTATTCCAAGCCTATAACAGTATTAGATAAAAAGTAATAGAAAGTGGGATTTCAACTTACCTCTTCAAGGACAAGACGGATCTGCCGTGCAGTCATTCGTGCACCTATTTTCTCATGTAAAATATCCTTTAACTCCGTCCAGATTGTCTCAATCAGATTCAAATCTGGGGAGTTAGCAGGCCATATAAGCTTGGTAAATCCAAGTAGCTCACGAGGGATATTGTGATAATGGTAGACATGTGCTGGAGCATTGTCCTCCATTATCACAATATCACGATCGGGAAACTCTTCTTTTGCCCGATTTGTAAATGGATAGAGAAGGGGGTTCAGGATTCGTTCATGGTAGATATACCATTCGATACCCCCTTTTCAATCCACTTTCTGGGTTTTCAATGCTGGATCAAGAAAAGGGATTGGTAATCCCAAGGAGCTGGCATTTGCATTTGCTACTAGCTCCGATTGATACTCTCTTTGAAGAGTAAGAATAGCTTTTTTCCATTGGTTGGCTGTCTCATATGGCGTACTGTACATATGATATAGAAGATCAAAGCCTAGTATATATGTAATAATTTATTAGTATTAAACAATATGTACATATTAGAAACAAAGTTAATTGAACTATAAAGTAGTAACTTGAATAAATAATAACTTTAAACATAAAAAATTACAAATTTAAATACAAAGATTTACTTGTACGTACCAGCTTTTCCATAGAGGATTGCGCCCCAAACATTACTGTTGCCCCTTGTGCCAACTTCCAATCAATATTTTGTGGCCGATAGGCCTCTCCAGCTCGGCGAAGTACCCCACGGGCTCGACGGAACCGCAGACTTCCTGTCTCAAAATAGGACTCATCTGTGAAGATGATATTCCTCCAATTGTAGTTTTGATACTCGTGGCAAAAGGCAAGTCGTCTTGCCTTCTGGTCTGGACTGAGGGTTGGTTTTCGGACTGGCTTTTGGTGATATATTTTATTTTCACGCAGTACTTTAGAAATAGTTTGCCTGCTAACATTCAGCTGCACTTTTATTTTAAAATAATTATTATCATTATTAGTTACATATTCCACTTTGAATTTTAAATTAAGGAAAAAAAAAGAAAACTTCTAGTACCTGCTTCCGCTAACTGTGTAAAGGTCATACGGCAATGGTCTGCATCTTGTAGAGTAACCTCTACCAAATGTTCTTTTTGTACCAATGTCAAGGCCTCGTTAGCACCTTTTGCTGAGTTTGGCAATGGGGCAAGGTTCTTGTCAGCACAGAGATCGGGGTTTTGGTTTTCGCTAGCTCGCTGGCGTGCCATTCGAATAATGTTTGAGCAGGTACTTAGTAGTACCCCAGTTTTTGCTGAAATATCTGCTAAGCTCATCTTTTGTGATCCCTCTAACATTGAGTATCCAACAATCTGGCCACACTTTGCCATTGATGTTGTTCAGCCTCTTGGGGTTGACATTTTGGTGAATTTCCGTGTTGTTGATATTTACATTAAGGTCTGGATACAATGTTTACTTTATAAATACCCTTATTCTACTTTTTTATTTTAATACTACTACAGTATGAGTATATGAGTACACTAACTATTCTACTAGACCTATTCAGATTTCCTATGGCCTTCTATGTACCCCTGTACGCCACCATGCAAGCCCGGTCCATTTCACAAACGTCACGACAGGACGAGTATAGAGGCTAGTCTTCCGGAACCATACCTGTATCATACCTAGGAAATACAACTCCCTTTTCTCTCTCAGTTATACAAGACCTGAACCCCTGAACCCCAACCCGGAACCCCCGGACCCCTGAACCTCCTTACCTAGTATAAACAATATTTATTAGTATGCTTGTACCCAGCCTCCTTGTACCTGAACCCCCTTCAATAGTGGTATACCTTGGTCTACCTGAATCCTCAGACCCCTTCTGTTACACTCAGGAACAATTCAAACTTGATTAGTTAAATACAAGATACAAAACAGAATATACTACAATAAGAAATAAATAAAAATTCTATGAAGCACAAATAAGAATAACTTTCAAGTTGCAGAAACACATTTTGCAATCCTTGTATGGTTGGCTGTTTGGCAGACCATCAATTTCAAAACATGTTTTGCAAAATCTACAAAATACATTTTACAAATTATATTTTCAATTTACGAACTGCTTGCGCCAAACAGGCCCTTAATCTATAGCCACAGCTTAGTAGAGTCTTCTCACCCTTCCCGCGTGATACCAGAGCTTTCAACTGACACTGTAATAAGCGCAAGTGCCGGTGATAGAAAGATGGTTTAAAAGGCCCTCCTCCGCACATTTGACAGGAAATAGGGGGCAACCACTCCATTCCAGCACAATACATGTTTCGACCGATGCCAAAGGTATATAATAATGACCAAAACAAAGTCTAAACAGGCGGTATCATTCACTTCTAGCAAGTGTGCTGACACAAATCGAATGATCAAAGGAAAGGGAACAATTTCGCTTAAGGCAAACAAAATGCGTCAATGAAACAAAATTCCACACCACCCCCTACTCCGAATATTGCAAACCCAATAGTCATACAGCAATTATTAGAATACATTTCTCCCCCAGCTGACTACCCGAAAGAGACGAGCTCTCAATACTCCACCAATCTCAGCTTTCTTCCAACCGCCCTCCTTGACGCAGCCTTCTGTGCCGGCTTTCGATGGACTTCGTTATTGAGCAAGTGCTTAACACTTCCAGAATCAAAGTATCCATAGCCACCGAGCATTCCTCCCTCCCCATCACTTTCCTCTCTACTAGTCGTCGAAGTACTTTCGTCACCGTCTCTAGCACGAACAGGTTGTCTAGTTGTTCCAACCGCCCTTCCTGAACGGCTCTTCATCCTCGTAGTCATCAATGGTAAGGGGGCTGGATCAATTGTTTGATCTTCATTTCCCCTTGCCCGGGTCCTGGCGGGAGAAGCAGCAGCGTGGCGCTGGGTCTGCCGGAGCATGTGTCGCACCTCCAAGAGATAACTTTGAAGGGTATCCACGAACCGCTTCGTTTGTCGATGTTTACTGCTGACCGAGATGGAGATGCTATCGCCTTTAATAATGTATCCGATACCAAAGCCATCACCGCTAGTAGGTCCGAATCCAAACAATCTCAGGCTAGGGTTACCGCAGTTACTGGTGCTTAGAATAGTGTTATTAATCTTATCCCATCCTGGATCCGAGAAGATACTCGGGATATTCTGAGGAGGCTTCTGCCCCTGGTCTCTAGTAGACCCAGAAATTGAGCTAGTATCCGAGAAGCTTCTGGAGTGTCCTTGGTTTGGTGGGCTATGCTCATAGCTACCTTCGGCTAGGGAGGACTCGTATCCATCGCTACTCATACCGTTGAGAGAACCATCGGTACACTGATATTCCTCATCCAGGCCTCTCTGCCAGACGCAGAACAACGCATACAGGTGTCTATCCTGACCCAATCCTTTCGCACACTCCCTTGTTGTTGCCGTATGTTTTTGGCAAGCCTTCTTGAGCGCTTCGAGCTTCTCGGCGGCTGGTGCGTTCTCACAAAACTTTCGTACAAAATCGACAGATTCTGTTGACACGGTTCTGATCGCCTCGGTGCGGCCGTGCAAGTATATCTTTGTCATGGCTGGCTCGTAAGTACTCTCAACCCTACCATAAAGCCCATAGTACGCCGCCTGAAACGCCATCTGCACAAATGCATCGGGGGAGAAGCCCATAGATGTAATAAAGTTCTTTCCGTAATGCTCAAATTCCAAGACTTCAAACTCATTCTGCTGAATCAAGTCGGCCAACCTAGTCTCAGCGAAGCGAAGGGCGAGCGAGAGTTCCGGGACCATAGTCCACTCAAGTCTGTGGGGTGTTGTGCAAACATCGCCGAAGCTAGCCGGATCACGCTTTCTCGGGTCAGGGGAAGTGGAAGCCCATAAGCTAGGAGCATTACCATTGATAGTTCTGGCAAACCGAAGGATTGTATCGGTATAAACATCACTTGCCATTCTCAGGACAGTGTGCCCGTCGACACCTGTGTGTTCAAAATTGATTCCAGCCGATCCATTCTTGCAAACAATGATCTGCAATTTGTCATACCAACGGTTGGTACATGTACCGATCTGCACGCCCTTCTCGACGACATTCGTCCCGCAAAGCATGTTCATGCTCAATTCAGCACCGCTCTTAGGGGATGTTGAATCGAGGCAAAGAACAAACAAGGCAGTATCGACGATCCTCAGGCACTCGGTATTGTTGCTGTCCATTCCATCTCTGGTCAAAACCTCCCTCAAGCTTGCCCAAACCCTCCGATTCTCAGTGGAAAGTACTCCAACCGCGGACTTGGCAGCTTCTTGAATTGGTGTAGTTGCTGCATCGTCAACAATAGCTTGGAGGTTTTGTGCGACATCCCTCTCGGCCATGATGATATCCGAGTTATCGTCCAAGACGTCGAACCAGTAAAACTGCGAATGACACATAACAACAACGTGACGAGCATCTGGGTCAGACTGCATGACACAGCCATTTTCCGTGGGAATCCGAGCCGTGCTGAAAATCCGGGGATATTGGTACTGTCACGTGATTTATCAGCACATGTGATCATTTCATGAGGGAAGAGACTAGAATCCTGTCTCATATAATTCACATGTGGGGTGCCTTACCATGCACAACGGGGTTCCACGAAATTCGTCTGGTGGTAGCTCTTCCTTGCGCAGCGCCCTTACGAAAGAGAGAGAGGAAACGACGAGAGATGCTGCCCTAGTGACTTGATTGTTTCTTGCTGGCGTAGGATCATCTTCCAAGAGAAAGCTAAATCCGTTCAGCATTAGATCAGAGGCGTTTCGGGAAGGTGGCCCACAATGGATTCAAGTTCAGAACGACAGCTATGGTGGTGTTAGCCCGGGTGTTCGCCCCACACTCCTAAAGGAAAACTTACGATTATCGTAGTTGAGGTAAGAGTCGTACCCTAAGAAAACTTTAGCAAGAGCTCGGTACACACTACGATGGACCTGGCGGCAGAAGAAAACTCACAAAACTGCTCAATGTAACTGCTCTTGCTACTGGCATATTTCTTCAACCTCTCCTGCAACTCTGGGCCATCCGTCTTCAAAAACTCTTGCACAGCTGCCTTTGTCTCCCCATGTTCCCTATGTGCCTGCAGTGGCTTAACAGCTTCCAGGTAGTTCCAACATGTCTTCTCCAAGTCCGGGATGGGTAGCTTCTGCAGCTTGTCCTGATATGCGTAGGTCGTAACCGGTCCCTCGTCCGCAGCCAGCACCTGTCTCGCTGTGGGTTCCTTCGCCGATGAAGCGTAGGATCCCGGGGGCGAGAGGGAAGTGAGAGACTCATTAAGGGACCTCGGCATGGCAATCGCTCTGGTGGCTGGACCGATGACCTTCGAAGGAGCCATTTCGGACGGTTAGCTCTTTCGGAATTCGCAGTGAAAATACGGTTTACCGGTATTCCCGAGGGCCAAACAAACAAACAAAACAAGGGCCACGGGTAGAGGGAAAGGGACTAGAGGGAACTTTTAAAAGCAAGAGAAAGGCGAGGGGATATGGGGCTAACCTTTTAACCACGAGACCAAGTAGATGGGAAGGATAGCCGGATGCCAATAAGGTTCCCCTTTTTTTTCCCCTTTTCTTTTTCCTTCAGGCACTCTTAATTTTGGTGCAGTCTTTGTAGCCCGGGCCAGTGGAGGAAAACAGCGGTGATCTGCACGCTTAGAATGGGAATCAGCGTGGAGACCCGACAATACCGAGGGCGGGTGATGGGCAGAGCACGGGTAACTCACTCGTGGAGTGCAGTAAAGTTAACCAACAGTCTTAGTATTGGAGGGGAAGAAGCCTGTTGCAGTAATCGCGGGCGAAGGGAGGAAGGCTATGCTAAACATGGGCAATTGAACTGTCTGTTGGAGCAGGCAGTAATCACGCATCCTTCCTTCCATCCTTCCATCTATAAAACCGCTCGGACGTGAAGGCTAACTTATCACTCGAATTTGTCACGGGTAGAACTATCCTTCCCACATCATTCTCCAATCAATCAACCGATGGCGGGGCAGTGGTGGGGGGGGGAGGGGGCGGGTACGAGCACCGGTACTCGAGTACTGTGCTGTGCAACGGGGGAGCGAGAGAGACAACAATATACATACAATTAGGATGAGGTCACCGGTCCTGTCTCTCAAACCACTCGATCAAGATGGCATGTGCAATTTGGCGAACAACCATCGCAAGTGAACCCAACATAAATTACCATACCCACCATTCGCTCTCTTCGCCCCTCCCCCTCGTATACACAACTGTGATAAGCGTAACCGCTCAGCGATATTTAAAAAAAAAAAAATGCATCGGGTATCAAGGGCGAGTCTGTCGGACTCCCTCTGGTTGACTCAGTGGTCTCTCGACCACAGGGGACGGCATTCGCTCTAGCCACCCCCCGACAAGGGTCCGACAGACTTATGCCCGCACCCTACTCGTAGTACGATAGGACTAGCAGAGGCCACCTCGC
>LN891019.1:286016-310666 GCA_900010015.1 Tuber aestivum | reverse complement strand
TGAAATGGTTGCCATGCAAAACTGAGAGAGGGTTAGGGGTATAGGTTCTCAACCAATCAGCTGGCAGGGCAGACACACAAAAGTACGAAAGGACCGGTTTGCAGTACATATTAGATGCCAAGGCAATGCACACGAGACCCTCCGTCGAGATCTAGACATCGTATGTAACTTGGGGATTGTTATTACCCGTCGGGATAGATGCCGGTGCTGCACGGGTGGAGGCACAGTCAGTACCGGTACAGTACTATGATAGTATGATACCTTAATTGTGGCCCTGTCTGCTGTGAAACCTCGACACCACCACCCTCCTGGGGTTAGGAGACTTCAAAAAAAAAGGGTCTGCTCGAGTACAGCACCGAATCCTAGCAGCGCTCACGCGGGAAGCCCCAGAACCGAAACTTGATACGATACTGGTACAAGTACATACGATACCGTCTTCCTAATTACCATACCCAGGGACCCAGGAATTAAGTTCTTGGCAGGATGGTGGGGTCGATAATATCCTCGCCATCGAGATAGTCGCTGTGGGTGCGGGTGTAGACTGACAAGTTAATAATACTCGAATATTATCATACCGGTACTGGTATAATACAGCATCTTTTTTCCCCCTCTTTTTCAACCAACCCAGCACCACGGAATATCACCCACTCTGCACCGTTTCCGGGTGCTGTCTATTCTTACCCTGTACCGCTATTCTCTAAACTCGCTCTCAGGTTATCGGTTGAGCGTAAATTAATGCCATAGCTGAGCCTCAAGATTGACATAGATTATGAGATGTCTCAACACTCCCACTACTCCCCCCAAACCTGTCCTAGCCGTTTCGAATATTGTCTCGAAGTATTCTCTTGGACTCCTCCAAAGATCCCACTAAGCAATAACGGCGTAGTCTAACGGATAAGGCGGGGAGGAACCTCACCCAAACCTACTCGTATGGGACTAAAAGTTGGGCTGACGGAGGTCCTAGACAACAGGACTAGAGTACTGTACCAATCACGGGTGGTTACCGGCTGTTCTCGGCCTCGTATGGCGAATCGTGACCGCAATAAAGCGCAGTGGGATAGTTGTGGCCACGAGTGCAGAAACGTTTGGCCGGATGTCCGGATCTCCTAGCGTTACGGAGAAATCATATACCCAAGAGTCATCTGCCATCACGGGAGCAGTAAAACATCCTGCAGTAGCTTGCGGGTCACTGCACCAGAAGACGCGAGCGGCCTCTGTAAATACCCATGCGCTTCCAGTCCTACCCCCCCCCCCGGAACACCAAAAAAACCTAACCATGATTCCAAAGTCCCTCAAGTGAGGGCCCGTGAACCCGGCTACCCTCGGCACAACCCCTCACTGTCTTTCCCCTCCCTTCCCTCCTCTATCATATTACCCCATTCAATTTACGTGCCCATGACACAGCCGACAATATCAGAGCGAATCAAAACAAATATATATATAAAACGCCTTTCTCCCACTCTCCAACCAAGCTACCATAACTCCTTGGACCTCAACTCATCACAATGGGCGCGGCCAGGCCTTCCTACGGAAAGCGAGAACCTAAGCAGGAAAAGCTATCAAGTGAACAACCCGTTCCGCCGAGCCGATTCCAGCACTTTCTCAGCCCGCTTTTTGGATGATCGACCCTAAAATTGAGAAGAGTGCAATTCGCCCCAATTTGACCGACGCCTTGTCCCTGCTGCGCCAGCCGAACCTCACAGGGGGATTCCGGAGGTGGGGGTGGGGCAACCTCGGGCCCCAATGGTTTATTTTGGGTCTCGATATTGTTCTCCGCGAACGGGTCTTCTGAGGGGCGATTCATGGATGGTTTGGTAGCTACTTGCGAATCTGTATTAGCTAGGTAGTGCTCGAACATTAACCCTACAGTAATTCAGTGATGCATAATGGGTGGAGGGACGGGGGGGTGATGTTGTGGGGGCTGTGGAGTGCCGTACGAGCAGTGGGCAGCCCATCTATCCTGCGAGGTGGCTAGGCTGGGAACCCTTTCTGAACCGGGACCACAGCACCGTATGTAAGCTTGCTGTGATAGCTCGTCTGGGTGCTGATCCTAAAAGAGAGGAGAAAGTAGATCCCGTATGATACCCCCCGTATTAACGTATCTTATCCAAATGAATCCTTCCTATACCGTATTATCTCATTCCCACTACCTTCTCCCGCTCTCAGGCTCAGGGCATAAGTCTCAGAGAATAGAACAAAAAAAAGAACACCCCTTGGTTCCTTCTCGGTGTAACTACAGCGGATCAAAGCAGACCGATCACACGCTCCCCGAATATTTCTCCCAATCACAAACTCTGACTCGATTCTTTTTAAGTTATCACCACATCTTATCTATCATCATCTCTTGGCATCATCGGGCCGTCGCTCCATCCGTCCTTGCGGCTCAAAAAGAAGGGGAGAAGAAAAAAATATTCCCGGATTTTTTATCCCCAACCCCTGCAGCACCACCACCAACGTCCCAACCCGCCTCATGCTCATCGCTCACCCACTATAGCTGGACTGCTAACCTTGGCCAACCTTTAGCCAATGCCCGCCGCCACAAACCGCCGAAATGTATCTCCCCATGTAATGGAATATTCCCGCTCGATCCCAACTAACAGACACCTAGATTGTCGGCGTCAACGCTGAAACAGTAACCAATGTCTCCTCAACCGACTTTCCCGGCCACTGGCCCGGCGAAGACCACTCATGGAGTGTCAAGCATTTCCGAAGAGTCCTCCCCCCCCGCGCCCCATACCTCCCCCGTTACTAATGCCAGGAAGCAGACATTCAAAGTTAAATTCTATCGCAACACCCCACTCCTCTCCCAGTTCGACCTAATCCACACCGATGCCGCAATCGCAAACACCCTCCGTAGGATCATGATCGCCGAGGTGCCAACACTCGCGATCGAAAGTGTCTACGTCAGTAACAATACTTCAATAATTCAAGATGAAGTTCTAGCACACAGATTGGGCCTCATTCCGCTGCGCGGGGATAAAGATGCGCTTAAGGGGCTGTCTTGGTACCTGCGTAATCACCCCTCTTTACAATGTCTTCCCCCAGAAGTTAACAGTAACTGATGTGTGTGCACGCGAACCATAGGCGGCGAGGATGCCACTCCCCGCGAACCAACTGACGAGGACACCATTGTTCTGCACCTCAAAAAGACCTGTGAGCGCAATCCCGATGCGAAAAAGACAGACACGGACCCCGACAAACTCTACATAAACCACAACGTCTACGCCTCGGACATGGTCTTCGAACCTGCCGGTCGCCAGATCAAGTCCTTCGCGCGCGACCCCGTCCGCGCCGCCAATCCCGACGTCCTCATTGCGAAACTTCGACCCGGGCAGGAGGTCGATTTGACCATGCATTGCGTTAAGGGGATCGGCCAGGACCATGCCAAATTCTCCCCTGTGGCTACCGCGAGTTACAGGCTTTTGCCGGATATCAGGATCAAGAAACCGATCCGCGGTAAGGCCGCGGAAAGGTTTGCTGCTTGTTTTCCTAAAGGCGTGATTGCTGTCCGGGAGGGGAGGGACGGAGAGAAGGAGGCAGTCGTGGATAATGCCAGGAATGACACTGTTTCCCGGGAGGTATTAAGGCATGATGAATTTAGGGGGATGGTGGAGTTGGGGAGGGTTAGGGATCACTTTATATGTAGGCTCTTCAGTGTCTTCCGTGAGTGGGAGCGGATGCTAATGGATTGGCTGGGGTGAGCAGTTTCAGTGGAGTCAACCGGACAATTTGATGCGGACGAGATATTCCTTTCTGCAGTCGGGACGTTAAAAGCAAAGACGATTAACCTTAAGAGAGATATCTACAAGATGCTGCAAAAGCAAGCACTTGACGCAAAGCGCGCGAGGGAAGCCGAAAACCCGGACGTGGATGAAGGGGATGCAATGGACACTCAATAAACCCTTATTCTATGCTTGCTCTTTATTTCCTCTTTTTCCTCTATCATACCTTACCGGTACACAAAAAAAATAAAAATAAAAATACAAATACCACCCCCTTCCCGCTACCATTTTACAAAAATCCCAACCGATTAATCCCCTCATCATGCTAAAACCCTAAATCTCATCCTCCTCCTCATCAAAATCATCCACCTCCTTCTCCGGCGTAAACAATATAGCCCCGCCCCCACCAATACCACCCTCCCGCTGGGCATCCATATACGGTAACTGCACCCCCTCACGAACCCTCCTCTGCCGCTCCGTAATCCCGAGCTCGAATGTAACTCCATCAATCCCATTGCTCTCCTCCTGCTCGCCAGCCTCCCCCTTCCTAACCTTCTCGGAAACCCTCCAGAGCGGATGATCCTCTAAAAGGATAACCTCGTCCTTCCCCGCCCCTTCCTTTCCTTTCCCTTCCCCTATCACAAACCATTCTAGCACAGCCCGTCCAGATTTCCTCCTGTACTCCATTTCAATAACCATTTCCGCGTTCGACCCCAGCCCAACCAGAACCCCCTCCACGCCCTCGTCTAGTCCCCACATTGGCGGCGGGAGGGACACATCTTTGTGTCGCTTCCGCAAGAGGACGTGCGGGAGCGAGTGAGTTGTCACGAGTGTTGTGGAGAGATATCTCAGCAGCGTGAGTGGCTGTGGACCCGTGTGAGGTGACGACGAGGAGGAGGGGGAAGGGACGGGTTGGTCAAGGTGGTAAACCCCCAGCAACACCATCCCAGGCGTCAACAGCGAAGACAGAAACAAGGTGAGAGACTGCGGGTGTGTGGTCGATAGAGTATTCAAGTTATCCAATATCAACAACGCTCCTATCATCCCACAAATTAGCCCTCCACCTGCACCCCGTAAGCCCGATAGATATAGGGGACGAACGAGTACCGCTACCACTACCACCACCATTATCATTACCACTACCAACCGCACCGCGAATCTCTCGCTGCAGCTCGACCAACTCCTTCCCGCGGGCCTTAATAAACACGCTCACGCCTTCCGGCGCCACCGCCGTTTCGAAGGAGACGAATATCATCCGCGTACCGCTCTGCTGGCGCCGGATGTATTCCCGCAGCAGTGGTCGCGCCGATTGGGAGAGGGAGTCCAGCAGCAGTGTGAACGGGGATACCCCGTCACGCAGGGAGAGGAGGCGGGCGATTAGGAGGAGGTTGTGGGTTCGGCGATGGTGGAGGGATTGGGGTGGCATGTTTTTTTTCCTTTTTCCTTTTTTTTTTTCCTACCCTCTATGCTGTTGGATATTGAATGGGGAGGATATCGGTATCATGATATGATACATGGTAACTTAGATGGAGGGATGGTGGGGTGAACGAGATTATTCTTGGCGATCAGTTTGAGCCGCACTAGGTCGGTGGTATGGTAGGTCTGGTGGGCGGGTTCGGCAGGGTGCCGCCTCGGCAAGATTAAAGTTTGATCCCACGTTCGACGCATTAGGCCTAGTATGATATTCATGATGGATACGGTACTCGTAGGATAGACACAACGCATCACTCATGCCCAACTATCATATTATCATACCTCAATAACATCATTACCATCTCGATCCAAAGACGAGTTTTCTGTTTTGTTTTTTTCTCTATGGTACGCCCCCCCCAGACACTCCGTTTTCCCAACCGAAATCCTAGCTATCCCAATCCTTATTCCTCCTATCATACTACCGGTATTTCTCCATCCAACCATTATTCACCTCCAACCATGTATATAACATACATAATGACGGTATTCCGTCGCCGTCACCGTCGTCGTCGTCTTCCCAGGATCCGCAGGGAGGGAGGAGGGGTATGATATTACCCGGATGCCCACAATCTGTACTTAGCTTTAGTTAGGGGGTGGTGTGCCCATGAGCATGAGGAATCACTCACTCGGGGCATTTAGTATCCCACTATGTTCTTAATTCGTGGAGTTACCGTATCGTGCCTAACCTACCGCCCGCGAAGCACAGTGCCATACTCCACCCGGCAAATTCAGAAGCGGGCAATCGACGATGGGCCCGGTTCTCGCACTGCATCCCTCCTTTTAGTATGGTATGAAGCATCCTTCTCGGTGCTCGCAACACTACACTTCACACTTTCCAGATCGAAACGTGGCAAACCCGTGAAAAAGGGTATTACACTAGACGAAATATTTGTATAAGAAAAGAAGAAAACCTAATCCGCGCAAAGACAAAGTAAAGCGAACAAACGCCCAAACCCCCATCCTATCCAACCGAGCAGAGTAGAACCCGGAAAACCAAATTTTAACAATATGAAGAGAAAAAAGAAGAAAAAATGGAGAGAAATGGAAGCGCTAATCACTGTTGATTGGTGGCAAAAAAATTTCTTTCTTGGGGAAAGATGTAAGAAGGAGCGAAATATGGTACCTACAGCAGAGAGTTATGCCAATTGCAAGAGTGGGAAGTAGAAGCAGAGAAGGGGTAAATCAGTGTAAAAGAAATTAGGACAAGGTGTATCTTGGAATGCTTGGTAAATGTAGGGAAAGAGAAGGAAAGGAGGAAAGGAGGGGGGAAGAGGAAAACAGATACAAAGTGAGCGGCAGCGAGGAGAGGGTAAGGGGATAATGCCACTATCACGGATTGTGTGCTTGAAGGAATCTGTAGAGCTTGTGAGGAGGAAGGGCGATAAGGCGAAAACTTTTGTATGGTATTGCAAGGCTAGGAAAGTGGGAGAGAAAAAAGAAAGAAAAAACATGCAAGAGAAAAAAGAAAAAGGGACTAAGAAAATTGATATCTTTTCCCTTTTCCCCCCCTCCCATTGGTCAAGTAGCAGAGCACAGACCAGTCTGGAAGATAAGACACTGTATTGAGTGTTTTCATCTCCGGTATCCTCCTATTCGGACTGCGCGTCAGATTCGAGGTCGGGGTTGCGCGGCGCCGTGGCTGCACTCACTGCGCGCCACTGGGACTGATTCTGGATGGAGTCGATGATAGGTGCGTTATCACTGGTCGAATTGAGAAAGTTTTGTATCATTTTGATCTCCCTCGTCAGATCGCCGCACGTATCTGAGTTTTCCTGAAGTCTTTTAGTTGCAGAGACGGTCCACTCGCGAATATCGCTCATCCTGCCACTGTAGGCTTCAACGTGCTGGTCCACGCGCCTAGCGAGTGCCTCAAGGGCCTGGGTATGGGACTCTATATCCTGTAGAGCTTGAGATAGGGATCCGGGACCCTCGGATGGTGCAGCTTCCCCGTGGTTTGCAGCCCCGTTTGCGGCTTCGGCGTTGGTTGAGGGTGGATCTGGAGCCCCTTGTGGGGGCTGGTGCTGTTGCTGGGCGGATTCATTTGCTTGGCGTTGTTGGTATTCTACCAATAGTCTTTGAACGGTAGTGGAAGCTTTCTTGTTCTCGTTGAGCATATGTTGAAGCTGGTTGGTAGTATTGAACAGCAGCGGATTGATGGAAACAAGGGATGAGACTACTCTCTCATAGAAATCTTTGGTTGTGAATGCAGACATTCTCTGATCCAAGTGTGCCACAGCAGTGAGACAACCATCCAAGCTGTTCTCCCATTTTGCCAGTCTTGCCTGAGTGGCCTCTATTTCCTTCGAAAGTTTGGGAGTAACAGTTGAAGAGGTTTTGTCCAGCTCATGAAGTTTGGAAGCGTAATCATGTTGCCTGACTATGAATTTTTGGAACTCCACTTTCAGGGTATTGATATCCGTCCTATACTCGCCGAGGATTGCCTGGATTTCCTGGATTGCCTGGGCTTCCGAAGTGCTTTTATCCTGACCCATGCCATTCCTAACCATTGCCTTGCACTCTTCTAAATTCGTCGAGAGCCGGGAGGTTTGCTGTTTATTTTCCTCAATGCTAGTGTCAATGGCCGTGAATTGCTCCATCAGAATTTCAGTATCATTTTCGGTACTCTGTCTAATATTATCAATGGTTTCGTCCTGAATTTTCAACTGCTTCTCGAGTCGAGCAATATCGTCTGAAGATGCAGTGCCAACACCGATACTATCAATTTTCGACTCTAGCTCCTTCACTCTGGGCTCGAGCTGCTGATATTTTTCGCGGAGGTCTTCGCAACGGCTCACGAGTGGTGAAACATTATCTTCCGCAATCTTTTTAACCTTCTGAACGTTAGCAGCAATTCAGAAGAAATAGAAAAATCATCGAGACCAATGCCTACCTCTGCAGCATCTAGACCTGGGCTGGCTCCGGCCGCCGTGGGCTCGACGTTCTGGGGTTTCCCGGCATTGCTTTCTTGAAGCTGAGCTAAGGACTGTTGGACTTTTTCGATATCATTGACGACCCTACGCATCTCTTCCTTTGTTCGGTCGAGCTCGCTCTGCAGACTTCGTTGGGAAGTTTCAACATCCTTCAACTTATCCTCACAAGTCTTGAAACGTTTGTTTGAGTTATCCTTGTATTTAAGGAAGTTCTCAGAGAGCTCTCGGCGGGATTTCGCCTCATCGTCCTGCTGTTTCCTTAAGTCTGCTAACTCTCTACTAAACCTCTGCAACTCATCAGGCTTGGTGGCTGATTGTTGGGATTGTGATGGGTTCGCGGGAGGTGGTAGAGATGACTTTATGAGCTGTGCAAGGGAGTTGGAGGTCCCAAGCTCGTGCTTGAGCTGTCGAAGAAGCGGTACCATAGGTTCTAGTTCCTTTTTTGCGCAGTTCTCCCTCGCAAACTCAAGGCATATGGTCTCCAGAGGCTTGGATTTGATTCCCAGGGCCATATCGGCTAGCATAAGCTCCCTTCGCGCCTCCTCCAAACGCCCTTCGTATCTATCGCGCATTACCGGAAACTGGGAGAAGTACTCAGCCACTTTGTTACGATCAGCCTCGGCCTTGCTATGGACCTCTCTCGCATCCTCGCGTTTCATAAATGCATGTGCTGCCTCTTGGAAGACACTACATGATGGAGCATCGATGTTGGTTAATTGATGGCTTAAAATTTGAGGGAAATTAGGTCAAGGAATTTACCTAGCAAAGCTATTAGGTTTCTTTTGCACATTTCCCGCGGCGAGGCGCGGATCGGCTGGACGAGGGGTGCTTGAGGATATCATTGGTGTTTTGGGGGTTGTTATGGATGGTGAGTGAAGAGGGGGGTCGTGGGGTGAGGCAGCAATTGAAGGTGGGTCAGGTCGCCCGCACGAGCTGCGTCTGTCGTCAGGGTCCCCACGCAACTTGGTCGCTTCCCTGTCGCGTGCCCAACTAGGGCTTGGTTTTCGTTTCTGCCCGGACTGTTCGATCATTCCTCGCTCTCTAGGGGAAGCGTGCAGCGGATCTTGTGTTTTTGAGGCAGCTGAACTTGCTGAGCCGCGACGGGTTGTGTCGTTAAATGGCGCCTGATTGGCAACGCCGACTGGTTCCTGACGATGTTTAGAGATGTAGTCTTCGTGAAAACCGCCGCCGCCCGAAGCCCTTCTCGATCTTCCTGGCCCGCTGTAGGGATAGTGGGGATGGTGGGGATGGCGTGGCGGCTGCTGCCCGCTGCCTTGAGGTCGCTCCCAATCTCGATACCTGTCTATTCTCTGTTCGTCGCCCCCGCTGTGGCCTCGATCATACTCCCTTTCCCGCTCTCTCTCACCTGGGTGATGGTACTGACGGGGATTTTCGCGGCTTCTTTCCCTCGCTGGGCCCCTCCAACCACTCATGCTCAAGAAAGCCTAGCAAAACGAAAGTGTGCAAGGGATTGAAGACGCGTGTAAGTTTGTGCACACCCGGAAAGGTAAATCCCGTCTAATCTGAATCAGATGAGAGCGTGATGTCACGGGGTGGTCGTAGGTTGGTCCGGTGTTTGAGCGGTTGGAGTGCGGAGGTGGAAGAGAAGAATCGTTGTACTGCACAAGTATCACCCCCAGCGGTTTAACAACGGTGAGTACCGCTATGTCTGTGTCCCAGCGTAAATGTGCTGTGTCAGAGGGCTATCTGTCTCTCCTCCAGCAGGCTAGACCTCGAGAGCTTGGAGAATTGCTTTTAGAGAGGAAATCTTTGGAGTTCTCTTTCTTCGAGCTACTGTAGACACCCTTGCTACCGGATTAGAGGTGGCGGCGGCATTGCCACACTTGTGTCACATAGGTCACACTCAAGGGAAAAGGATGAACGGGAGCATATTTGTGTTATCTACCCTGATCTTATCAAGCACTGCGCTAGTACGTACTTGCTCGGCACCGTCTCCACTTGCCAATTTCTCACAGCAGCCGACGGCATGGAGGTCTGCCCGAGTGTCTCGCTACCTCACTGTAGTGGAATCATTATAGGGATTCGAGAGTATTCCGATAAAAACTGGGGTAGAGGAATACAAAGTGCATCGCGTTCGATTATGGTAGGCAAGGCTATTGGGGGTTGATCCATGTTAGCTAATAACCATTACTTGGGGAGGTATTTGTAGCGGCTCTTGAGGGTATCATATCTGTGTCCTTGCAGTCCAATATGACACCAATTGTCGTCCGGATGCTTTTGAAGACCTATAGAATTGATTATCTTGGGACAAGCCTATCGGTCTTTCTGAAGCTGAACCCATTACGCTATAAGTACAGTATGCGTGGCCAGACACTTGGAGTTAGGGGACCCCATTCGATATGCTGAGAAGCGGTATGAAACATATCTATTGGTACCGTTTATTAAGTTAGTCACATCACATTACTAGTACGGTATCATACCGTAAAAAAAAGAGAGAGAAAAAAAGAGGTAGTTCATAACTCCCTGGCACAGCCACAAAGTCCCTTTCCGGCTTTCAGCTAACTCACATCTCTGACTTAAGGCTTGTTTTTACGGGAGATCATGGCTCCAGCATCTCACAATTTGAACCTTCTTTAATTGCTCGCCAGTAGTAGGAATCAGCTCTCGGGGCCCCTAACTTGGTTTCTGGACCCATTTTCAGCCAAGTCCGGGTGGGTGAACGAACAATGGGTCACTACAGGTGGGTACGATTTTAATTGTATTTTATAGGGGAGTATACTTTTGGGCAGGCGGAATTGTTGTATCCTTGGGTATGATACGTAGGAGTTAAGAGCCACTATAGAAGCCTATCCTTCTCGCCCCCAGTTCTCGGCACTATTGGGCATAGTGCAAAAAAAAGGCCACAATAGGTTACTAGGCAGATACTGACCACGACCCCAAACAGCACCGTAACGATAGGCATAATACCCTAATCAGATGTGGACTCAACCCTCTCGGGACACCTAAAACCGGATTCTCCCCAGCCCTATCCACGATCTCCATGACAGGAATACTCTCTTCAGGTGGCATGGTCTCGCCCTCTGATTTCCATCCCCCGGACATCTTTCCACAGCATCTGCTCCCCAGCACATTCCATGCCCAGCAGGGGCAGGAGCTTGCCGACTCTTTTGCTTTGGTTTCTTACAGTTGGGAATGATAATATGACTACGGGTGGTGCCCTAGATGAGCCGCCCGAATTTCACCTTTGGCCCCAGGATCTTAACCACCACTGAACGCCGAGCCCCTGGGTCTATAGATGCCTGGATACTAGTAGCAATATCAATTGGCTTCACGAGAGTACCGGCACCTACCACAGCGCTACCCATGTCTTCCCTTGCACGTTCGTACTTCGGGACGGTATCAGTGACAACAGGAGCCTTCTTCTCAGCTTCGGAGAAGTGTGGTAGAGGGTTTGGTAAACCCAGGTCAAAGGATAAACCAAAGACCGGCTAACTTACCACTACGATATCCAACCTGTCAATAGGGAGCCAGAAATTTGAATAAGAAGAGGGAAATCTAGGGTCCGGCAAAGCCCCACCTTCAAGGTCAGGATTAACCACCTGTGAGAATTCGGATTCGAACTCCCAGACACTCTAATCCACAAAATATCCTCCCCACTCTTCCCCAGCTCCCTCAACTCAATGCTAATCGGAAAGTGGCTCGTCCGTAGAGCTTCTAAAAAGAACAGCCCCTTCCACCACGCAATGTCCACTAGTATATTCATCTGAGCAGCGTTCACAGTTAATTGCTTCTCGCTGATCATTAGTCTCATATATCCGCATTCAGGGCAAACAAACAATCCTGGAAATGGTGCGGGTAAGAACCGGCTACTTCACGCAGAATTCTGTCTATAATTGGATTGGCGGCGAGTTCTTCGTAGACATGGTAGGCATTTGGGTCTAACGTTCCAACTACGGTACCTTCAAGAGAGCTCTCGCTCTATCGACAGGGTAGATGAGGCGGCTACTGCCACCACGTACTTGACGTCGGAGCCATCTCTAAGGGAGGTGTCGATCAGGAGTCCCTTTGTGAAGATATTAACAATTTGGTAACGTACCCAACGGCGAAGGGGGCCATCATCATGAAGTGGGCCACATGAATTCCTTTACGGAAAACATGACAATTCAACCAATTCTTAACCAAATTGAACAAAACAAAAAGACATTGACAGATAAGGAGTATGAGATAAAGTTTCACATTGAAAATTGATAATGAAAAAAGAAAATCTACCAAGAGGTGCTGAAAAAAGGAAAATGACTTGGACAACAGAACTAAAAGAGTATAAGGGAGGAATAGAACTTAAGGATTTGGATTTCATAAAACCATTCCAAAGAGTATGTGAGTAGTCATCTATTGGTAGGAGTAGTAAGAGAGACAAGGGTGCAAGGTTGCTGGAGGCAGCAAGGTAGTAAGTAGGGTTGGTGAAATCAGAGAGAATTCTGCTATATCATTACCACTGGTAATAGTAATACTTTTTGGAGAGGAAAAAAAGTATTGATTGAGGAGAGGTTGGTAAGGCAAGGCTAACATAGTATTGAAATATCTATAGAATCTGAAATAGAGTAGTAGGAGTAGTTTTCATATGTTAGCTTAAATTGACTTTACAAGTAATAGCCAGTTAGCCTCCTATTTGCTTTGCTCATAGTCAGGAAAACCAAGTGTTATATACAGCTTTTTTTTTTTTTCATTTTTTTTTTTCATTTTTTTTTTTCAGAAAAAACTGTTTAGTACATCAATCTTAACAAACCAACAAGTACTCAAGCTCCTCTCCAGCAATCTCAATTAACTATGCCATTCTTAGCAAAGATGATCCTCTTTCAACAATCCTAATTCCATTTTCCAGTATTGCAGATTCTCTTCTAGACCAATTATCATTGGGTTCAACTACACTGGAGTCAGAAAGGGATGTTGGCTATTCAATTTTCGCAGTTAGAAGGAGGTCTGTATGTGGGAGAGGTCTGTGCATTCATATTCATATATATAACACTGTGCCTCTTAGTTAACTGTTTATATTTTATGTGCTTTGTGCATCAGACATATGTGATGCATAGGATACAAGCTGTTATTTTTGCTGATACCTTACTAGTAGTGAGAGAAGTTATTTATGATAAGCCTATAAAAATACTATAATAGACTAAAGATTATAACATTTAAGAGTTGAAATAAATGAGTAGAATAAGAAGAGAGATAGAGTAAAAGTATATTTGAATATAAGTAAAATATGCAGAAATTCTAATGATGATAAAAAGAGTATCTATCTAAAATAAGAAGTGTAATGAACAGGGTCTGAGGGTCGGGTAGCCCAAGGCATACCACGACGGGGACAGGCAAGAGTTCAGAGGCGAGATCTAGAAACAGGTGTACAACCAAAGCGAGTTGTACAAGGCTTGGGGGTTAGGGGCTCAGGGTCAGGGTTCAGTGGTTCAAGAGGATGCGAAGCAGAGAAGAGTGTAGTTCCTAGATACAGGAGTCCGTAGGAGATTACCAGAGTGTATGAAGAACATAAAATATAAGAGGGCACATATAATGGGGGCTCCCTCAGGTAGATGGTTGCTAAGGATGCGACTGTACGAAACTTTGAATCTCTCGAAGACAGCTCTTGCAAAGTGTAAAGAATAAAGGTAAACGGTAAAACTTAATATCATTAAGCTCAGGCTTATCTCAAGTAAAGTCTCAGGAGAGGATGTTGATTGTGTTGGAGTAGAAGAGTTCTCGTATAATCTTTAAGTAGTTAGACTTATACTAAAAACTCCCCCATCAGGTTACCCCAACCAACATGAGTATGCCCTTCTCCGTAAGGGTTGCCCTGGCACCACTTTTGTGTCCCCGAAGGGCCTAAGGTATCAGCGCACTCTAGCAGAATTCTCCTATATGCACATCAGTACCTGTGAGGTATTTACTAATACACCTGCCAGAGTGAAAACTTCTGCGCATCGGTGTCTCGCCAGTGGCTAACTGTCGAGACACCTAGGAAAGCTAACTAAATGACTCTCTTCCCATGTGCCATAATCTATGCAAGCTCCCGTAGACTTCAGCTGTCTTTAGGTTAAGTTTTATCTTTTATGATTGCGAACTTAGAAGGTCTACAACGCTCCCGCAGAGAGCTGCGGCAGCGGTGGGACCTGTGGGCACTACCCATGGTTTCTTACCCCCGGCACACTACTCAGTGTGATAAGTATCATGCTATTTGAGTCCTTAAACAACCCACAAAGAGCCTACGGCAAAGGAGCATGTATAGGCTTAATTGGCATAAAACCTTCCCAGATGTCTCCGGCACTACCCGGGACTACTCTGGGAACCCTTCCGGGTAGCTCACGCTAACTCCGTCAGTTTTGGTCTGTTTTACTCCGCTCTTTTTAGAGAAGATACCTGACCTTCTCACCTTGACCCCCTTATATATCCTGTGAACAGCTTCCCGTCAGACAGACGGCAGCGACGTATACAGTGTTATGGACATGTCTTCATAGACTCTATTTAACTAGTAAGACGGCAACTCCACCCATTTTGGCCCATGACGCCCGGGGCGAACCCTGGGGCCGCAGGTACCTGTCAGGAATAATCCTACCAAGTTACAGCTTTATCAGAGCACTATAGCTCTTCCTGTAGTCTTCCAATCAATGTGCAAGCAAGTGCTTGTCGATTGTCATTGCGTAACAAATGATCCTAATATTTCCCGAAATTCCTCTGAGAACATTTCCGACAGAAGGTAGGGTAATAGTGTCCTAAAAGTAGGGTGAGTATGTCCATGGTGATACGAAACTGGTTTTCATAGTAGGGTAACGTGACGTCCTTAGACAGGGTAAACTTACCCCACCCTCTGACCTATCCTCAGGCCAGAGTGGACATTGTCACGTTACTACCACTACTTGGATACACCTATTCCTTAAGTACCTTCAGTTCTTAGGGATATCCAGACCATCAGATATCCCTTAAATATGCATCTGCATACCTGCCTAGTCTACCATCTGACCTCTTGGTCTTATGTATGGGCGGAGACTTAGGTTGCCATAGCTCTATAATGTAGGATCATTACATCACTCCCCTCTTCTCTAAGAAAAGACCTGGTCTGCTAACGTTGACTTTTATTTCCCTGATACGGTTCACCCTCAACCCGATAGTCTCTGGGTTTATGGAGGTACTGATGGTGAAATTCCTTCATAGCTTGTAAGCCAGTACCCTCTAGTATCTCATATGGCTCCCAAGAGTTCTTCTCTGCACCACAGCCTTCCCACGAAACCGAGTACTATACGAAGTGATTTGGAAATTTTGCTTTCAGATTACCGTACTATCGACCGTCTACAACTGCCTTAATAACATAGGTGGGCTCATTGTCTACTATCTCGGGGACTGGGACTTCCTTAGTACCTTTACCACTTGGGTCCTCGCGATATGGTTCTAAGAGTCCAACATTGAATATCGGGTAGATTGACCAACGGGCAGGCAATTGGAGTTCATAAGCTCGGTTACCAACTTTGCGTTTGACCACAAAGGGTTCAAACATTCGGTGGTCTAGCTTCTCCATAGGTCACTTAGTGCGGATGTTTTTTCGATTTAGCATTATGCGGTCAGCTTTCTTTGTCCTGCCATTTATCACATCTTCCACTGTAACGTATTCTGGCGATGGCAACCTTTTTTAGTCGTGCTATTTCTGTTGTCTCTCTTGAGCACACTTAAGTATGTCTCAGACTTCTTGTCAGATACCTTCCCAATTCTTTACCAATAGCTGGCTACTCGGATGAACACCTTGTTGTACTGAGACTGTACCTGACCAGTTGGTCTGTAGGTTAAAGCCATAGTTGATCTCAAACAGAGATAACTTGGTTGACTCGGAGGTGGATGTATTGTATGCATATTCTGCCAAGGGAAGTAATGATGCCCAATCATCCTGCTGGTAGGAACAATAATTTCTTAAATATTGTTTCAAGGTCTGGTGTACCCGCTCAGTCTGCGCATTAGTCTCAGGGTGAAAAGCGGTTGATAACTGTAGTTTTAATTGGAACTGTTGCATCAGGCTCATCCAAAACTTAGATGTGAATCAGCGATCTCGATCGGAGATAATAGATTCGGGGAGCCCATGGAGCTGCAATACCTCCTTCAGGAATATCAAGGCCAGATTCTTTATCGGGATTTCAGTGGCCAAAGGTATAAAGTGTGCCATCTGCGAGAATCTATGGATGATTACCCGAATTTTGGTATACCCTTTGGGTTCCGTTAGTGCTACTATGAAGTCCATTGAGATGTCTGTCCACAGCCTCAATGGTACTCCAACAGGTTCCAACAAGCCAAACTTCTTATGCTTAGCGGATTTGTTCTGTTGACAGGCATCACATGTATGAACGTAGTCCGTAATGCTCTCATCCATCTTTGGTCAAAGAAGTTAGCCCTAACCCTGCCTACCGTCTTGTATGTCCCAAAGTGTGCCGCAATACGGGAGTCATGCTCGGCTTCCATGATCCTATCCTTCAGCTCCTATAAGTCCGGAATATACCACCTATTCTTATATAGAAGAAGGTCTCTCTCTATGGTAAGCTTCTTGTATAAAAGAATATCTCTTTCTATCATCAGATTGCGGTCAACAACTTTGTCTCCCACTAACACAGCCTTTAAGTTGCTCATATAGACGGAATCCTGTTTCGCAGCAGTACGCAACGCATCCAAAAATGCTGATTGCAACTGATAGCCTTGACAGGCTGTCAGTAAATGAGGACGTAAGAGGTCTAGCTCTTGTCCCATAACCCATTGTCCGGGGTGAAAAAATGGTTTTGGGGTTTCTGACAGAGAATTACTCCCCCCTTCAGGGCGGTGGTCTCCACGCCTTGACAGTGCATCCGCCTTCGTGTTCAGCCTTCCTTCACGGTAAACTCACTTGAAATTGAATGGCTGCAGGAATTCTGCCCAGCGATATTGCCGGCGGTTGAGGGTCTTAGTACTATTAAAGTACTACAAATTCTTGTGATCGGTGTAAACCAAGATCTCTCCCTCTACCGACCTAAATAGATGTTCACATTCCTTAAAAGCTGCCACTATGGCAGTCATTTCCTTGTCATCTACATCATAATTTATCTCAGCTGGGTAGAACTTCCTACTATAGAAGGCGACTGGGTACCACTTCTCATCCTCACAAAACTGAGAAAGTACGGCACCCAATGCAAACTCACTTGCGTCTGTCTCCACTTTAGTCTGGCGGGCAGGATCGAAGTGTGCTAGGATTGGTCCTGAGGTAAAGGCTTTCTTCAAATCATTGAATGCCTTTCCACAAGCTGGGGTCCAATCAAATTTGACATCCTTCTGAGTGAGGTCAGTCAAAGGTTTTGCTTGTAACGACCCTAAGTAATAGAGCTATGGTAACCTATGTCTACGCCCATACAAAAGACTAAGAGGTCTGATGGTAGACAAGGCGGATATACAGGCGTATATCCGAGAGATATCTGATGGTCCTGAAATATCTAAGAACAGAAGGTACTTAAGGAATAGGTGTACCTAAGGAGTAGTTATAACGTGACAATGTCCGCTCTAGCCTATGGATAGGTCAGAAGGCCGGGTGAGTTTACCCTGCCTAAGGAGGTCACGTTACCCTACCATGGAGACAGGTTTCGTGTTACCATGGACATACTTACCCTACCTTAGGGACACTATTACCCTACCTTCCGTCGGAAATGTTTTCGGAGGAATTCCGGGAAATGTTAGGATTGTTTGTTACGCAATGACGATCGACGGGCACTTGATTGCACCTTGATCGGAAGACTACGGAAGGAGCTATTGTGCTCTGAACAAGCTGTAACTTGGTAGAATTATTCCTGACAGGTACCTGCGGCCCCAGGGTTCGCCCCGGGCGTCATGGGCCAAAATGGGTGGAGTTGCCATTATGCTAGTTAAATGGAATCTATGAAGACATGTCCATAACACTGTATGCGTCGTCGCCGTCCGTCCGACCGGAAGCTGTTCGCAGGATATATAAGGGGGCCAAGGTGAGAAGGTCAAGTACCTTCTCCAAAAGGAACGGAGTAAAATGGACCAAAACTGACGGAGTTAGCGTGAGCTATCCGGAAGGGTCCCCAGAGTAGTCCTGGGTAGTGCCGGAGACATCTGGGAAGGTTCTACGCCAATCATGCCTACACGTGCCCCTTTGCCATAGGCTCTTTATGGGTTGTTTGAAGACTCTAATAGCATGACACTTATCACGGTGAGTGGTGTGCTGGGGGTAAGGGACCATGGGTAGCGCCTATGGGTCCCGCCATCGACACAGCTCTCCGGGGGAGCGTCGTAGACCCCCTAAGTTCGCAATCACGAAAGATAGAACTTAGCCGGAAGACAGCTGATGTCTACGAGTGCTTGTATAGGTCATAGCATATGGGAAGAAAGTCATTTAGTTAGCTTTCCTAAGGGTCTCAACAGTTAGCCACTGACGAGCCACCGATGTGTAGAGGTTTTCACTCCGGCAGGTGTATTGGTAAACACCTCGCAGGAACTGATGTGCATATGGGAGATTTCTGCTGTGAGTGCGCTGACACCTATAGCCCTTTGGGGACACGGTAATGGTGCCGGGGCAACCCTTACGGAGAAGGGCATACTCACGTTGGTCGGGGTAATCTGATGGGGGAGTTTTTGGTATAAGTCTGACTACTTAAAGATTATACGAGAACTCTCCTACCCCGACACAATCAACATCCTCTCGAGAGACTTTAATTGAGATAAGCCTGAGCTTAACGATATTAAGTTTTACCGTTTACTTTTATTCTTTATACTTTTTGCAAGAGCTGTGTTCGAGAGAATTGAAGTTTGGTGCGGTCGCATCCTTGGGAGCCATCCACCAAAGGGAGCCCCCGTTACATTGCTATCTTGCTAAAACCTTCTATGAATCTTCTATAGAAGTTGGCGAAGCCTATAAAACTTTGGACTCCTACGACACTAGTTGCTGATTTCCACTCCAGGATAGAATCTACCTTCTTGGTAGTCATAGATATTCTCTTCTCGGATATCCTATAACTGAGGAACTCAATCTCACGCCTATGGAAGAACGACTTTTTTATATTTGCACATAGTCAGTGCTTCCTTAGTCTTTCTATTACTCGTCTTACTAGAGAGACATGTTCCTGAAAATATTGGTAACTCTGGAGAGTTTCTTAGAATGTAAGATCACAGTATGAGTTGAATGCAATATAGTATTAAACTGTAAGAAAGTATTTCCTGTTTGCGCTATCGAACTAAAAGATAACTTAGGAGAAATTCCTGTTCCTTTATACCCAAGTTTCAGTCATGTGCACAGCCACCCAATCAAGGAAATATCTATGTGTCATACATAGTCGCAGGTGTGAGTCACACCAACTCATATCTGTGACTGTACAGGATAAGCGAGTCGTTCTAATTTTAACACTTCCCCTACGACTCCATTCCCAACATAACCAGTATTTCCTCGAATAACACCTTTGTCAATCCTTTCCTACATACATCCGCTAAGTTTTCCTTCATTCCAACCTGTCTAACAACAACTTCTCCACTCTCTCGTTTTTCCCTAGTGTAATGATACTGCACATCGATATGTTTCGTACGACCGGAAACTCCTTGGTTTTCAGTTAATTTTATGGCAGCAGTGTTGTTACAGTAGATGATCGGTTTTGTTGATATTCCCATCTGTGATAGTCCGCGATTGATCTATATCGTTTGTTTCATAGCGAAGGCAAGTGCTGTGTATTCTGCTTCGGTAGTTGAGAGAGCTACAGTTCTCTGTTTCTTTGAGCGCCATATTACCGTGTGTCTATACGTTTGTATTATGAGTCCAGTGAAGGATTTTCTATCGGATAGGTTCGATGAGAAGGAGCTGTCACTATATACATAGAGGGGTTCTTTGTCCTTCATTGTTTCGTATCGTAATCCTTTAAACATAGTTTCTTTGAGGTAACGTAGAACTCGTTTAGTACTTTTGAGATGTGTTGTCATTGGTTTAGCTGAGAATTGGCTGAGGAAGGCAGTTGCGTGGGTGATATCTGGTCTAGTGGCGATTGCAGCGTACATTAGTGATCCTATTATGGATTGGTAGAGTCGTTGATCGGATAGTTCATCGTTTGGTTCCGCAACTTTTAGTGGAGAGTGTATTTCGATAGGGGTAGCTATTGGTGTGGCATCCATCATGTCGTAATGCGTTAGCATTTCGGTAATGTACAATTCCTGAAATAGCCATATGTAGCGATTTCCCTTCTCGATTTGCATACCGAGTAAGAGTGAGGCTTCCCCTGAATTGGTACAGTTGAATTTGGATTGAATTTTGTTGAGGCAATCGTTGACACGTTTTTGTGTACCAGTTATAACTATGTCGTCCACGTAGATACAACAGTAGAGGTCTTTAGAGATAAGGATACATGGGTCGAGATCTGATATAGTGAATTTCATGTCGCTGAGGGTACTGGTAAGGCGTTGATACCATAGGCGAGAAGATGGTTTTAGTTCATATATCGCTTTGTTGAGTTTCCATACCTTTCCTGGTTGTCTGTATCCTTCCGGCATTTCGAGGTAAGTTTCGACATCGATGTCGCCATATAGGAAGGCACTTTTAATGTCCAGTTGTTGTATGGTATATCCTCGTTAGATCGATATGCTTCACAGGACTCGTAAGGATTCTAATCGTGCTACCAGAGCCTATACTTCTTCGTAGTCTACTCCTGGTTGTTGATTGAATCCTTTTGCACAATATCTCCCTTTTCGCCGTTGCATAGTTCCGTCTTTGTTGACTTTCGCCTTGTAGACCCATCTTCCTATAATGGTTTTCCTATTGCTCAGTTTTTCAACCATAGTTCCTACTCTTCTCTTTTCCAAGATATTCATCTCTTCTTCCATAGCCTTCTCCCATTCTTCTCTTTCGTTCGAGTTCATCGCTTCTTTGTATGACTCCGGATCAGGTATGTGATACATTAATCCTGCATATTCCGGTGTGTCTAAGAGGGCTTGTGTTTCTCGAATTTTTTCAGTTAAGTATTCCTGTTCCGCGTCGAATTGAAGACCTCTAGCAGGTAGAGTCATTGGAGTACCCTCACCTTGCATGTATGCTTGCATAGAAAACTTCGAGTATCTAAGTTTCTGATTTAGACTTTTTAGCTTCCATTAAGCCGCTTCTCGTTTGGCTTTGGTGGTAGGTACTCTTTCTCGGGTACTTCATCTCGGGGGTTCGACAGGTAGATCAGGTTGAAAGGGAGGTTGTGCAGGTCCTTTTCCCTTTTCTGGCAAGTTAGGAAAGTCGCCTGGCAAGTTTTGTTCTGAAGGTGGTGGAGATAATGGAGGTGATTCAGATGTTTCTTCTATCTCTTCTTGGGTATGCTCTTCCGGTAACCCTTCCGGTTCTGTTGTTTCTTCGTATGTATAGTCTATCGAAACTCCTTTAGTCTTTTCAAACCGTACGTCCTTAACCTTGATTACCATTCGTCGTTTGGGTATGTAGATTCGGTATGTCGTAGGATTGGAAGTATATCCTACTAGGTGGCCTGCCTCAGTTGTTTGGTCCAACTTTCCTCATTTTTCAGAGGGTATGTGTACCAGGCATGTGAGTACCAGGGATGTAGATGTTTAACTGATGGTTTCTTCTCGTATAGGTGTTCGAGAGGTGTTGTCTTGATTGTTGTATGCCATCGACGATTGTATAGGTATGTCACGGTAGAGTACGCTTCTCCTCATAGGAACTTTTTATCGTCTGGTATCATGTATCGAACCATTTGGGTTAAGGTTCGGTTAATCCTTTTGGCTACTCTGTTTAGTGCATGGTGGTGTGCAGGGGATGTTGTGTGAGATACGCTGTGTTCGGCAAAGAATGTCAATACTTCTTGGTTTAGGTATTCTCCTCCCTGATCACTATGAAACCTTTTAATTCGTTTCCCGAACTGAGTGAGGATGAGTTCCCAAAAGTTTCGAATGGCGGTCTTTGCTCCATCCTTGGACTTTAGTATGTATATCCAACAGTATCTTGTATGGTCATCAACGAAGGTCATGTAGTATAGTCCTTTTCCTAATGTGGGTGTCGACATTTGTCCACTCAAATCTGAATGGATTTTATCGAAAGGACGATCCGTTCAGATTCCAATGGTAGGGGGTGATGACTGAGTTGTTTTCTGTTGGTTGCATTTCTCGCAATTGAAGTCTTTAGGAGTTGGTAATGGGTTGAGGTCTTCATAGCAATCCTTAATCATGCTAGGGTGACCGAGAGCCTGGTGCCTTTCTTTGTATGTGGTCATAAGTGCCTTTTTCGTATCTAACTTTATATGCCATAATCCTTGTTTCAATCTTGCCACCATGAACACCTTCCCTTCCTTCTCATACTTTCTCTTTCCTTTCTCTACCACCACTCGTACTCCTTGCTCATCAAGTTTTGACTCAAATACCAGGGAGAACTTGAAGCTCAGTATGTACAGCACCCCGGATAGGATAACTGTATGTGTGGATCCATCCAACAGTAGCACATCCAGCTGTGCTCTTCCGGATCCAACTGCTGTATGTCTTCTACCGTCCGCAGTTATTACAACGTTGTTGCATAGTGAGAGGTCTAGGAAGTCACCTTTGTTTGGTGATATGTAGGCTGTTACTCCTGAATCACAAAGCCACTCAATGGTGCCTTGTTCTTCTTCCATCGTCTCAACTTTTACCATTAGTACTGTGGTATGTACATTGGCATCAGCAACGTTTACGGTTTGGTCTCATTTGTTCTTCTTTAGGCGATTGCACCTGCTCGTATCATGATTATCGAAGCGCTTTCCTATCTGTTTGCAGTAATTGCAGTATCTTTTGCTTTTGCTAGTGGTAGGTTTATGACTTTGTCGGTTACCTTGTCCGTTGTACAGCTTATTGATAGAAAGTGCTTAGTCTCCGTCCAAAGGTTGGACTCGTCCTGCTTCTCAGCTAAGGAATATGTTCCTTACCATAGCATAGTCTATTTGCTCTTTTACCATGATCACATCAACTAGATCTGGGTAGCTTTCCATGACAGTGGTGATGAATGTTACTACTTTGATTAGTTGTGATTGTGTGAATGGTTTCAGTATCTTTCGTAGGTCATTCGATACTCCGGTACCAGTTAGGAGACATCGCTGTTGGAAGAGGTTCCAATGTGTCTCAAAGGAGGTAATGAAATTGGAGATGGGAAGTCCCTTAGTATACTGTTGGCACATGACATTTGCGAAGAGGATGAGGTCTGTGGTTGCAGTTTCTTTATCGAATCGATCTTTGAGTGCAGCCCATGCTTCGGGGGCGGTATCATATGAGGCGAGATCAGAGTGATAGGTTTGATTGACTGCTTGGTATAGGAAGACCAATGCTCGATTATTTTTGTCGTTCTATATTGTAAGTTCTGTTTGTGCAGAACTTCCTTCCGTGGGTATTTCTGGTTGAATATCATCTCCATTGACTATTCCTCAAAGATGTACTGCCATGAATGCGATTTTCCAGGCTTTGGCCCAGGTGCAATAGTTTTCTTGTCCATGGAGCTTTGGGAAATCTTTTACGGAGATGGAGAACTTTTCATCGGAAACGTTTGTGGCAGAGGATTCGGTTGCCATTTTAGCGTCTTGGTGGGTTACTTAGTTTTGTGTTAGATTGTTCGATTAGGATGTTTTTGAATCTGTCAGTATTGATGTCATATCGAACGTGTTCAACTAGCAAGATGTCCTGTAGGACCCACAAGCAGCGATCTCGGACAAAGGAGTAGTATTCTGAACAACAAGCTGGGTGTACGTAGTCCCAGGTTGATGGTCTAACCGAGAGGCAGTGATGACACCGATGGAATTGACAGTGAAAGGTAGTTGGCATAAGTGTGTGGAGGTATGATGTGAGGGATAACGGGTTCTAGCGTTTTACAGATAGAATAGATTCTCTGTGTTTAATGTGGTATGGTTGTTGGGAAGCTAAGTTGCTTAACCCAGACTCATAACCTGAAAATATTGGTAACTCTGGAGTGTTTCTTAGAATGTAAGATCACAGTGTGAGTTGAACGCAATATAGTATTAAACTGTAAGAAAGTATTTCCTGCTTGCGCTATCGAACTAAGAGATAACTTAGGAGAATTTTTATTTTTTTAATTATGTCATAGTTTTATTGTTTACAGTACAATAACTCGCATACAGCACTAGGGCTATGGCGTAAAAAACATCGCGCGGGGGGAGAACCATGCAAAAAACCAATATCCTATGACTACGCAAACCCCCCAACCACCCCGAAAGCCAAACCGAACCAAAGAAAGCCAAAACCTAAAGACCAAACCCCTATAGCTACGCCCAACTCAGGACTTACATCCCGAGGGACACCTGGAGACAACACCGAGAATCCACTAATCTATACGCGATATAGCGGGTGGCGGGGCCCTATAGACCCAGCAGCAGAGGCAGAAGGAGTGATCCTGGAGGTCGGAGCCGACACTTGCAGGCGAGGAAACAAGGCAGCAGGGGCCAAGGCGCACGGAACACGTAAAAAATGGTCCGGGCAGTGATGAGGGCTCGTTAGGCCTGGCATCAGGGTTGTGAGGCTGGCAGGATTGGCCGGTGGAGAGGTGGTA
>LN891019.1:272371-285157 GCA_900010015.1 Tuber aestivum | reverse complement strand
GGTGAAATGGTAGTAAGGTACCAGCTAGGTAGGGTAGCAGTAAGGTGCAAGCTCGTGTAGGGTAGCAGTAGGGTGCTAGCCAGGTAGTAGGGTACCAGCCACGCAGCAGTAGGGTGCAAGCCGACCGACGAAGAGGGGGGGAGGGAAGCAAACAAACGACCTGGCCGCGAGGGCCCCCGAAACGATACGGCTAAGAAGCTGCAAACCCAGGATCACAAAAGCCACGTCCAAACTCTCAAGCACTGCTGGTGTTTTACCGCGTCTCTCATGTAGTCCCTTGTTCAACGAGAGATAGCGTCACTTAGCGGAAGAGATCCCGCCACCGACAGAGCAAAAGGGCTGGGAGCTAGGCAACCGATAACCCAGACGACCACGACCAGACTGATCGAAGCGAGGGGCCTCCCATACCAGCCAGTGTGAGCGACCGTGGAAAACCTAAGCGAGGTGCGAAGGTAGGCCAAAGGGAGGAAGGTAAAGACAGTGAGGGTACCCCAAAGGTGAGGCAAGGGGAGGGAGCCCCCTGGGGGGGGCAGAGGGGGGGTGGAGTCACGATGATTTCTCGTGGTGTTGAGATTTCAATAGCGAGGAAAATAGCAGAGAGGGTCGATGAGATAACTTAGGAGAATTTTAATTTTTTTTTAATTAACTCATATATTCTTTTTTAGGGTACAAGAACTCGCATGCAGCAACTAGGCTATGGCGTAAAGAAAACCCTCTCAAATCAAACAAATAACAAAAGGAAACATTTCCAAAACTATCCCACTTGGCCAAACCCATACCCTGAAAAACAGGTAACTGTCCAACATGCACAACACAGGCGTGTGACTAACTAAGTAGGAAAATAACAAATCCAGAACAGCGGCCAATCCACCCTGAATCCTCCATTATCAAGGAAACCAAATCAACAAACTGATTCTTGCGCAAGGAAACAACAACAACCGTCCCGCTAACCATAGTCCGACACAGGAAAACCAGCAGGCGTAGCAGACGGTAGTAGGGGTGAGGGAGGAGGGGGAGGCGACCGCCACTCTCGAGAGGGGGGATAGTTGATGCGGGCAGCATGAATAAAGGCGGAGAGGGCCAGGAGCGCATTGGCGTCTTCCCAGAGAGGGGCGTCGAAGTCGATGGACCTGAGTTCGGGGATGTATTTTGTTCTTAGAGACTGGGTAGCGGGGCACAGTAGAAGGGCATGTTCCATATCTTCGTCCATCTCGTTGCACCTCGGGCAGGTGGGGGAGGGGTCCGCTGTATCCCAGGAGGGGTGCGCGGCTAGGTAGCTTTTCCCCGCTCTCATTTGATGTAGCCGACCTGTAGTGTACCGGTCTAGGCCCATGAAGGGGTGGGGTTTTAGGGAGGGAAGGAAGGGGTAGTATTGCGGAGTGTTGAGGTTGAAGTTCCATTCGTGCAGAGCCAGTGCCATGATGCAAGATTTGAGTCTGCCGATGGCATCCGGAGGAGGAGAGGGGGAGTAAGGGTCGAGCATAGGGGCTCTTTCGCGCGCGGGGGGCCATGGGCCTTGATAATCCAGAGGGAGGAGGGTGTGGAGCAGTGCGTCTAGGGGGAGGTGGACTCTGTTAGAGCCAGCTTTTTTGGGTAGGTTCCAGGGGAGGGGGCGGTCTGTCCCATGCCGGCCTTTGAGGTAGCGCCTTGGACATTCGGCCGTTCGGAAGGGCGAGTGGGAGGGGAAGTCAGGAGGGAGACGGGCTGCCGCTGGGTTCGTCTCTGGAGCAGCGCATGCAAGTCGCAGCGCCCCTAGTCTTCTTTTCCTCGACAGGGCTAGAGTCAGGGGGAGGAGGCAGGCTTCGAGTGGTAGTATATTAATGTTGGTAGAGGAGAACAGGTTGGTAATCCAGCGGAGTGCTTTGTTCCAAAGTACGTTCATCGCTCTGAGGAGGGTAGCTGTGGGGACCAGCAGGTCCGCGCCATAAGTGAGGATGGGAAAGATAAGGCCGACCACCAGTCTTCTGTTGAGTGCGGGAGAGACCCCCTTACCGGGGGAGGAGAGCTGTCGAAGAACTCCAAGGGCCCCTTGGGCCAGAGCAAGGCGTTTGTTGAAGTGCACGTTGGTGTCCAGCGTTTCTGTCAGCCAGAAACCCAGCCATCGGACCACAGATGAGGGAGCAAAGGGGGAGCCCGCGCAAACGACGGGAGTGCTGATCCGCACCGAGCGGTCCCGGGCAGTTCTCCAGTGGATCAGCTCGGTCTTGGGTATGGAGAAGGAGACTCCAAGTGAGACTGCTTGGGCGGAGAGCGAGTCAAAGCTGGTTGAGAGGGAGGCCGCGTTAGACTCATGGGATGCTGAGGCGACAGTTACTGCAATGTCGTCCACGTAGGAGAGGGTGAGCCCCCTGGGGACCGAGGAGTGGAGAGGCGAGATGTAGATGACGAATAGTAGAGGGGAGATGGGGGAACCTTGTGGGGTCCCGACCGAAACGGGGGCCATGGTCCTTGGAGAACCTTGGAATTGGAGGGCGCAGGACCTGTCCCGGAGGAAGCTTCCCACCCATGCTGTTAGGTACTGGGGGATCCCACTTTGGGAGAGGCGGGAGCAGAGGAGGCCGCTCTGTACATTGTCGAACCCTCCCTTGATGTCCAGGAAAAGTGAGGAGGCCTTGAGGCCCGCCTTTTGCAGTGTCTTTATTTCGTGTGTGAGGGCGCCTACGGCGTCTGTTGTTGATAGGCCCGTGAGGCAGCCGCATTGGTGAGGGGAAAGAAGCCCTTTATCCCGTGCCAGGGGGGCCAGTCGCATTGTGGTTATCCTTTCCAATATTTTGGACAAGGTGGGGAGGAGGACGATAATTCTGAAGGCGGCTGGGGTTGAGTAATCTCCCTTACCTGGCTTGTCGAGCATGATGCCATTTGCCTGTTTCATAGATGTGGGGTGGTAGCCCGCCTGAAGGAGCGGCGACAGTAGGGACGGGATGAGTGTGGGGGACAACCGGGATACCTCCTTCCATATCCCATAAGGGATCTTGTCTGGACCTGGTGCTGAGGAGTTGGAAGAGGACCGTAGTGCCAGTGACACTTCGTCAGGCGTTATGGGGGGTCCTGGGTCTGGGAGGTCAGTGGTGGGCTCGGAGGGGGCCATGTTGCGTGTGGGGAAGAAGTGGGAGAGAAGTGCGTTATTGATCTCAGATGGGTCTTCGAGGCCAGGGAAAGCAGGAAATCTGGACGGTGGTTTGCCGGCCGCCATGCGCCTGGCAGACCAGATGGAGCGATGGTCCACATTGGCCAGGAACTTGTCCTAGTGTGCTTTCTTGGCCTTTCTCAGGGCCCTGTGGTAGGAGGAGCGGACTCGTTTGAATTCTGCTTGGAGTATGAGGCTGGGCTGCGCCCTTGCTTTCCTGGCTGTGGAGTGGAGGATGCGTCTTAACGATGACAGGGCCTCTGACCACCATGGTTTGGATTGAACTGATGGATGGGAGGTCGGGGTATGGCTGGTGAGGAGGTGGGTGATTGTTCTGTGATTGTGATTGAACCAGCCCTCGAGGGCCAATGGTTCCTTGCTGGTTGGAGGATCGGTGAGGGTCAGGTCGCGGAGGAGGGGGGCTAGTGGTTCCCAGTTGGTACGGTTCCACCTGAGTGCTGGTGGCGGTGGGCGAATGAGGGGAGAGGATAGAGAGAGAAGGATGGCTAGGTGGTCGGACCCTGTATGGGGGAAGGGCATTGACCAAGAATCCACGAAGGGGGTGAGAGGGGGGTTGGCAAAAGCCAGGTCTAATACCCCAGGCCTCTGGCTTGGGCTGAACGGGAAGCGGGTGTATTCTCCAGGAGTGTTCAGGAGGGAGAAGCCTTTGTCTGCAGCCCTTTCAAAATAGGGGGCTGACCTGCTCAGGTCGTGGGAGTCGATTTCGCGGAGGGGGTCGGAGAGGGGGTGGTGGATGTTGAGGTCCCCCAGGGAGAGCAATGGGGTCGCAGTGGAAGGGAAAATATCCGGAGGGAGGAGCGAGTGGCGGACAGCACGGGTGCCTTTGTTTATAGAATAGCTGTTAAGAATAGTAAGGGAGCGCAACCTTGATGAGAAGATGCCGCCAGGGGCTAGGATGTTAAGAGCCATTTGGCCAGAGGAGAGGTACTGTGGGGAGACTTGGGCAGCCTCCATGAATGACGTAAGGACATAGTATGCCACTCTTGGCTTATCAGGGCCATCGAGCGGGGGCACGAGGGAGCGGTAGCCACTAAAATGTGGAAGGCTGTTGTGGCGGGACGGTGGGTCCTGAAGGGCCACAATCTGAGGAGGAAAGGTACAAGAAGAAAAACAATTAAATAAAGCAAGAAATACATCCCAACTGCCAAGGCAGTTGTGTTGACAAACATGTAGAGAGGGGAGGGGACCGGTGAGGCCAGAGGGTGGGGAGGAGGAGGCACCTGAGAGACTCTCGTGGGTTGGTGTATTAGACATTTTCGTCCTCTTGGTGTGGGGGTGAGGGGGCATTGAACCGCGGCGCAGGTGGGACGGCAGGGGGGTTGAACATCCTGCGGGCTCTTTCTTCTTTGCTCAGGGCCTGGAAGGCTGGGGCCAGGGAGGTGCTGGTTGCGGCGCTCAGGGTAAAGAGGCTTCTGGGGGGGTCGCTGGAGGTAGGAGGGGGGGGGGGGAAGGCAAGTGGGTTCCTTGATGGAGGGAGGACACGACGGGGGAGGCGTTGACCTGGGCCAGGTACCACCGTTCCTAGGGGGGTAGGGCGTTGGTTCCCCTGGGGCTCACTGGGCGTAGCGGGGAGGGCAGAGGTGTCCATTTCCTCTGGGGCTTCTTCCCTCTGGGGCGGGGCCGGGCGGGCAGGACACTCTCGGTCGGAGGCTTGGTGCTGGTTGCCGCAACAGCAACAGCGAAGGGGGGAAGCGGCGCAGCAGGCTGGGACTGGTTTGAGGTGGCCGTCTTTGGGGCAGGCAGGGTTCTCACACCTGTACTCGCTCCTGGTGTGATGGAGCGCACAGATGGGGCAGGAAGGGTGGTCTGCTTTGCAGGCTTGTTGAATGTGACCGTGACGCCAGCACTTCCGGCATTGTGAGTACTTTGACGATTTATGGGCCCTTTGGACCTTGCAGGGACGGGAGAAGAGGCGGATGTTGTCCCCTACTAGAGAGGCGTCTTCTGGGGATACCACGATTACAACTGAGGTTGCCCTTCCAAGGGCCCTGGTTGCTGGGTCAGGCTGGAGGAAACGGGTGGCAAGAATGGAGACCTCGCAGGCGTTGCGGACCCCTTCATACATGACCTGGAAAAGGTCCTCTCCCTCAGTGGGGAGGAAGTCGAGCGGGATCCGGTGGACAATGAGTTGAACCTCATTTGGGGCCAGCCGGAAAGGGAGAAAGGAGTTTGTTCCCACTGGGAATGCTTGGTTGAGGATATTCGTGAGAAGGTTGAAAAAAGGCGAGTAGGAAGAGGCATGTGTGTGTGGTGTGTTGACAAGAAGGGTGACTGCTCCTTTCGCATTGCAGGAGCCCGTGAATGAGAGGGGGAAAGGGCAGTTCGCTTCTCTTAGCGCTTTGGCCGCTATGTCAGGGAAGGTTGCTGCTATGCGGGGCCCCAGCTGGTGGGGTGAGGGGGAGGTACGAGGTGCGAAGAAGCGGCGGCCAGCTGAGGGTAGCGTGGCAGGGCCTTTCGATCGAGGTTCCTTTGCCGAAGCTTCTGCTACTTTTGCTGGGGAGGATGCTGCTGGCTTCTTTTTTCCTGCTTTTGAGGGGGGGGGAGGCTTTGTGGAGGCGGAGGCTGCTGCTTTAGCGAAGGAGGGTTTCGACGGGGCTTTCTCAGACCCTTTCTTGGGCGGAGGCGCCATGGAGGAGACCCTGGCCGTAAGCGAGTTGATTGAGCCCTGAAGGGCGGTGAGGTTTGGAGCTGGTGCTGCCGAGCCCTGTTCCTGTGGGCGACCGAGGCGTAACTCCAGCGAGTTGAGGCCAGCTGCAAGGCCGGCAAGGAGGGAGATGATGATGGACTCTCCAGAGGAGAAAAACCCCCGGCGTCATTTTCGTCGACGAGAAAGGGGAGCGCAAAGGCGGCGGGGAGGAGGGAGACCTGGTTAAGGGCCTCTTGTTGGTGAACATCGAGGGGGCCAGGAGAACCTGCCCTTGAACCGAGAGATGGGGAGGCAACCCTTGAGCTGAGGGCGGAGGATCTGGCGGAGGCTCGAGCAGAGGCCCAGAGCGACCTGGAGCTGGCGGCCCTTCCAGGGGGCCTAGCGAAGGCAGAGGGAATGGGGGGGGCTGGGTAGGCATCGGTCATTTCCTCCGACATTAGGGCGGATTACTAGGCGAACCCAGATATCTCACCACCACTGAAGCAAAGAAAACAAGTGTTTTTTGGTGGCAAAGAGCAAGAACAGAGTTTTTGATGAAGTTTGTATTTCAATGACTGGGTATGAATGGGGGGCGAAGCTTGAGATAACTTAGGAGAAATTCCCGTTCCTTTATACCCAAGTTTCAGTCACGTGCGCAGCCACCCAACTAAGGAAATATCTATGTGTCATACATAGTCGCAGGTGTGAGTCACACCAACTCATATCTGCGACTGTACAGGATAAGCGAGTCATTCTAATTTTAACAGTTCCTCAATAGTTTCGGAGAAAATTAGGATATCATCCATATAAGTGACGACTCCTTCTCCCAGCATATCTCGAAATATATCATTTATCATACTCTGGAAGGTAGCAGGAGCGTTATATAGTCTGAAGGGCATAACCTTAAACTGATATAATCCCAACTCACTGTGAAAGGCTATGAGTTCCTTATACGAGTGGATATCTTCCTTTCCCATTTCTGCCATTCAGATACCCCAATACCCATTCTTCAAGTCCATTAAGGTATACACTGTAGCTTTTGAGAGTCTGCCTTGCAAGTCATTCATCAGTGCGAGAGGATATCTGTTCTTCACCGTGATCTTATTTAGTCCTCTATAATCTATCACTAATCTCAAGGTACCATCTGGTTTTGGTATGAAAAGTATAGGGACGGAGAACGAGGAAGTAGATCCTTCTATCTTCCCTATTCTTAACATTTCGTTTATGAACTCCTTGAGAGCTTGTCATTCCTTCACCGATATCGGATAGATAGGCCCGAAGGGAGGTGTACTTCCAGGAATTAAATCAATCCTGTGATCATACTTTGTATGTTCCGGTAGTACATCTATTCTTTCTTGACTGAAGATATCTCCAAAGTCCTTATACTCTGGTAAGAGTTGGACCGTAACATCTTTATCTTTTTCATCCGAAAACTATACTGTTCCAAGAAAATATACATTTTCAGGATCTTCGGCTAACTGTTCTTCATCGGTCATGTATACCAACCGCCTCTGCTCTTTCAGGCAGTTTGCCTTACAGAAATCTGAGCACCAGGTCAGTGATCCTAGTTTCCAATTTATATTGGAATTATGATCCTTCAACCATGACATTGGGAGATAAGTTAGCCGTTGACTCTAGTGTCAGCAATATCGGCTACCTCAAAGCGCTGTAATGACCCTACGTTATAGAGCTATGGTAACCTATGTCTATGCCCATACATAAGACCAAGAAGTCAGATGGTAGACTAGGCAGGTATGCAGACGCATATCTGAGGGATATCTGATGGTCTGGATATCCCTAAGAACAGAAGGTACTTAAGGAATAGGTGTACCTAAGTAGTAGTAGTAACGTGATAATGTCTGCTCTGGCCTAAGGATAGGTCAGAGGGCAGAGTGACTTTACCCTGTCTAAGGAAGTCACGTTACCCTACTATGGAGACTGTTTTCGTGTCACCATGGACATACTTATCCTACCTTTAGGACACTATTACCCTACCTTCTTTACGAAATGTTCTCGGAGGAATTCCGGGAAATGTTAGGATTGTTTGTTACGTAATGACGATCGACAGGCACTTGCTTGCACATTGATCGGAAGGCTACGAGAGGAGCTATAGTGCTCTGAACATGCTATAACTTGGTAGAATTATTTCTAACAAGTACCTGCGGCCCCAGGGTTCGCCCTGGGCATCATGGGTCAAAATGGGTGGAGTTGCCGTCTTACTAGTTAAATGGAGTCTATCAAGACATGTCTATAACACTGTATACGTCGCTGCCGTCAGTCCGACCAGAAGCTGTTCGCAGGATATATAAAGGGGGCCAAGGTAAGAAGGTCAGGTACCTTCTCCAAAAAAGAAGGAAGTAAAATGGACCAAAACTGATGGAGTTAGCATCAGCTATCTGGAAGAATCCCCAGAGTAGTCCCGGGTAGTGCCGTAGACATCTGAGAAGGTTTTATGCCAATCAAGCCTACACATGCCCCTTTGCCGTAGGCTCTTTGTAGGTTGTTTGAGGACTCTAATAGCATGATACCTATCATGGTGAGTGGTGTATCGGGGGTAAGGGACCATGGGTAGCACCCATGGGTCCTGCCGCTGCCGCAGCTCTCCGCGGGAGTGTCGTAGACCTTCTAAGTTCGCAATCAAGAAAGATAGAACTTAACCAAAAGACAGCTGATGTCTCCGGGTGCTTGCATAGGTCATAGCACATGGGAAAAGAGACATTTAGTTAGCTTTCCTAGGTGTCTCGACAGTTAGCCACTGGCGAGACACTGATACGCAGAGGTTTTCACTCTGGCAGGTGTATTGGTAAACACCTTGCAGGAACCAATGTGCATATAGGAGAATTCTGCTAGAGTACACTGACTCGGACACCATAGGCCCTTCTGGGTGCGGTAATGGTGCCGGGGCAACCCTTACGGAGAAGGGCATACTCATGTTGGTTGGGGTAACCTGATGATGGAGTTTTTGGTATAAGTTTAACTACTTAAAGATTATGAGAACTCTTCTACCCCAACACAATCAACATCCTCTCGAGAGACTTTAATTAAAATAAGCCTGAGCTTAACGATATTAAGTTTTACTATTTACTTTTATTCTTTACACTTTTGCAAGAGCTGTGTTCGAGAGATTTGAAGTTTGGTGCTGTCGCATCCTTAGGAACCATCTACCTGAGGGAGTCCCCATTACACACATGCTTGAACTATTGCTGTTATTGATGGGAAATTGTCTCTCCAAAAGGCTTGAATTGCATCTTGGATCCTCTTTTCCATAAAGTCCTTCTTTCTTGCTTTCATTCTTCTCATTGTTGTGTTCACTGATACTTTTTATCACAAGTTTTGTTGGCTTCTAGTAGTAGATAATATACAGTGCCAGTAGTTGCTACCCTGTACTGTGCTGCCCCTTTTAGCATGTTGGCCCACTTTCTAATTGGGTATATTAGCTATGCTCCTTTATGTTAACAACGAGATATTCACCCATATAGTTACCACATGTGGCCCAAATAGAGTGTAGTTTTAAGTAGTGTTGCTCGCGATGGGATGTCACTCCAGGGTCAGTTGGTGACGTGTGTTACTTTGGATTTTACTGACGTCCTGTCAGACAGGTATCATGATGGGGTATCATGCTTAGTAATATACAATGAATGCACCAATTGCTGCACTAAACCATGGAGAGTGATTCTCTGTACTCAAGTATGGTACTCAAAGAGTAGGGCATTATTTAGTGTTCTATATAAGCTCTTCCCCTTAGAAAGAGTAGCAGAATGGCTTTTCTTCCTGGTGGTACTGAATATAAACTATTAACTCCCTTAAATGAGAGTTCAACATATATAAACCCTTACCTAGCTATGAACACCCCATTACCCCGTCCACTGACACCCTATCATGACCTCCTGTTACTGACATAATAGTATCAGTTACCCATTACCTGTCCTGAGCAAAACTGGTTTTAAGTAATTACTATAATATTATTTAATAAATAGCAATTTACCTACAAAATTTAATAGTAGATATATATTGAAAAAAAACCATTAATAAGAAAAATTAAAGTCTTAGGAAATAATCAAAGTAAAAGAGAAAATAAGATCATATGGAAAGATGAATAGACATATTCAGTAAGGACAAATAAGGGGGGTAGGAGATGGGACTAAACAGAGTGTGGGGGAGAACAATCAAGCTGTGAAGTGGGAGGGGACAGAGGTATTAAAAAAAAAAATTGAAAAACTTATATATGAAAAACCTCAGAATATACAACTTTTTTGCACAACTTTTCTCCTTCATATACTGAATCAGATATAAATACTTTGATCCTTTCTCTACTTGTTGCTCTTAATAATCCATATACAATTACTCATATCTAAATACCTTCTCATATAAACTAATCTCAACATGTTCTAATGGCTGCCCCTGTACCTCATTTATAGTCATTACATATACTAACTGAATTGGAAACTGAAGTCGAATTAGGTTTATAGAAATATCTTGTGATTTTTGAGAAGAGATATGACTTCGAGAAATTATGACTTTAGTTCCAGCCTTTATACCTATCATTATAATACCTGTAAAGTACAAAATTCAAAATCATGTTAGTATAATTTTAATAATAATATATTTAATTAGAAAAAATCGAATAAATTAATAAAACTTACTATATAGCAGATTTCATAAACGATCTGTGATCTTAAGTATTGTTTCATTACAAAGACCTTGACATGAATTCCAATTTTGTCAAAGCATAACTGGTGTACTGACTTTGAAATATAATGAATATGGTAGAACTCCAGAAGGTTGTAATGTATTAAGATACTCAGAAGAATACATTGTTTGTTTCTCAGCAGAAACAGTATCGACACTAAGATAGGTCTTGATAGCTGAATCAGTGGTTTAGTGAATAAGGAGATTATTGTTGATATAGTCTATATTAATATTTCGTACTACTAGAATAGCACTTTCAGCTAAATCCTCAATGGACAGATTTAAAGGAGAGGTAAAAAGACTAAGTTAGTATATTTCCTCCATCAAACCTGGTATATTATACTATTATTTAAAGGAAGCATTGTTAGCTAAAGGGTAATATGATTGAGAACAGGAGAAGGCTTGATTGCAGTTCCAATTTGGAGAATATAATCTGTATATTCTTTTTCTATTATATATACTTTAAGAGTTATATTGGCATATATTAGATGAATATTTTCCTCTAACTGTAGGACTTGAATCTAAGGCCAGTAGTTAGAACACATTAAAGTAGAGTTGATAATTTGTGATCGACAACCACCAGAAACAACTAGAAGACATTGTCTAAAATCTCCTATAAAAAGCATAGTTATTCCTCCAAAATGGTGAGAGTCTTGATAAATATCTGACAACATCCTTGAAACTGCATGACATGTATATTTATATTACATGGTTGCTTTATCCCAAATAATAAGTGAGGTTTAAAGAAAAACCTTAGCCTGAGAAGATACATGATTGATTGAACAAATCTTGATTGCTTAAAATCAAGGGAATTCAGAAAGTTTAATGTGTTGTTTATCCTCCTTGCAGTAGTATTACTACAATACTACTAGATACTACTACTAAAGAAATCCTGTGTTGAGTTTGAATTTTTGCAAGAATTGTATTCTCCAAAAATGTCTTTTCTATTCCTTCTGGCCCATCAAGGAAAAACATATCTCCAGTCATGGTATTAATATCTACTAAGCTTAGGACTACTTAAAATACATATCTCTATGCAGAATTTAACTATGGTTTATATCTCTGAGGCATCCTATTTAACTCTACATGATTCTATAATATTTGATCATATAGTAACCTATTCTGATGTTGACTATAAAGACTATAGTTTAAGTCAGATAAAGGCAATGGTAATCCAAAGTGATGTAACCCTTTACCCATAACAGAAAGTATCTCTTAAAGGAGATGTAGTCTAAGGCTCTATATTTGCTTATCTGATAGACTCAGAATTCTCATACTATGTTCTAGTACATACTTAAAGTCATCAGACAGAACATCTCTATATGTCAATAACAAATTAACTCGATGTGAAGGACTTGGTTCATATAATATAATCGTAAAGAGATTTCTTAGCTATTTTCTAGTATGAATTGAAGTTGCTTTAGGTAGGGTAACTACTTATGACATATGTAGGATAATTATCTGAGCTCAGGCAGGGTAACCTTTTCATATTTCATTAAGGTAGGGTAACTTTATTCTCCCCTCACATATCACATTTTCTATTTGCAGCATTCAAGCTGACCACTTGCCCCTTATCCTTTTTCCTTTTTTTTTTTTTTTTTTTTTTTTTTTTTCCGCCCTTTATTTTATTTTCTTCCCCCCCCGGTCCTTTAACCGTGACGGGAACCCTAGCATGGTTATCTCCTTCAACCCACCCTAGCTTAGTGCTGTCTTTCCGGGCATTTGTCTCATAGTGCATTTTAGTGCTGTCTTATAGTGCATTTTAGCGCTGTCTTTCCGGGCTATTTGTACTGACGGTTTTCAGGGATCTCAAGTACTATAGATACTAACAAGTAGTCACCCGTGTGGGTACCACATGGGGCTGAAATGGAGTGTAGTTTTAAGTAATTACTACGCTTGATAAATAGCAGTTTACCTACAAAATCCAATGCTAGATACATATTGAAAAAAACCGCTAATAAGAAAAATGAAAGTCTTAAGAAATGATCAAAGTAAAAGAGAAAATAAGATCATACAAAAAGATGAATGGACAAATTCAGTGAGGACCAATAAGAAAGGTAGATAAAAGTAAACAGAATATAAGAGAGAACAATCAAATCATAGAGTAAAAAAGGCAGAGATATTAAAAAAAAAAGAAAAAAATAGAAAAACTTATATATGACAAACCTCAGAATACACAACATTTTTTGCACAACTTTTCTCCTTCATATACTGATATACTGAATCAGGAATTAACACTTTAATCCTTTCACTACTTGTTGCTCTTAATAATGCAACATACAATTGCCCATGTCCAAATGCCTCCTCATATAAACTAATTCCA
>LN891019.1:215869-260356 GCA_900010015.1 Tuber aestivum | reverse complement strand
GCCTCTATGATAAAGAAAAACAACAGCTGGTACTGTCACGCGATGTGATGATTGATGAGCGACAATCATTAACTCCATTGATGGCGGAAGATGACCCCTTAAACCAGGAGGTTAGCTGGAATGACCAAAGAGAAGAAGGAAGAGAAACTAGGTTCTACAACTTGGACGAGCAAGCTGGAAAGACCAGTGGGTCTGAGGATCGCAGTAACAAAACAGACCAAGGCGAGGAAATCCACGATACCATCACGGTTCGCAGACACCCTGATCAAGAAGCCGCCGTGTCAGTTGATGATTTTGGAGTTGAAAGTGGAAAAGGGAGAGGGGGAGAAAATGAACTGCGGAGATCCCACCGGCAAAGAAAACCTGTAGACCTTTTTCGTCCGCAGGCCTGGTATGCACTAGTAGCACAAGAAGCGAAACTAGAACCGCAAACGTTAATGGAAGCATTAGCAAGATCAGACAAGGATCAGTGGTGGCAGGCTTGGCAGGAGGAACTAACCGCATTGGCAAGGAATCAGACATGGGTTATTGAACCCCTCCCACAATTCAGAAAAACGATTGGATGCCGATGGCTCTTCAAGCGAAAAGAAGATGGACGCTATAAGGCTCGGTTAGTCGCCAAAGGATACAGTCAGGAATATGGGATAGATTACGATGAAACCTATGCCCCTGTCGCTAAATTCTCCACGATTCGGCTCCTCCTAGCACTAGTTACAGAAAACGATTGGGAACTAGCCGGAATGGATGTTAAGACAGCGTTTCTTAATAGTGAGTTGGAAGAGACGGTTTATATGGACATACCGGAGGGGGTTGTTATACCTAGAGAGGAAGAAAGTCAAGAATATTGTCAGCCAGCAGCCTGTCGACTTCTCAAATCTATTTATGGATTAAAACAATCACCGCGAGCGTGGTATGGAAGGATTCACCAATTTTTCAAGCAGGAGGGATTTACCCGCAGCCCGCACGATCACAGCTTATTCATCCATTATCTACGCGAGATAATCCTGTTGCTCTATGTCGATGATCTAGTGATTGCGGCACCATCAAAACGGAGTATCGCCTGGATACGCGCATCGCTAAGTCTGGAATTCGAGATGACAGACATGGGTGAGCTCACCTCATTCCTGGGACTTGAAGTCAGAAGGAACCGGAAGTCACGGATATTGCACCTATCCCAAAGCACCTATATCCGGAAGGTTCTGGCATCATATGGGATGCAGAATTGTAATCCAACGTGGACTCCTGCAGATCCAAATATCAGATTAGAGAAATGCCTACCACCTTACCAGGCTCATCCGGAGGATAAAAAACGATATCAAGCAGCCGTAGGCTCTCTGATGTATGCCATGTTAGGGACGAGGCCTGATATCGCCTATGCAGTTGGGAAGGTCAGCCAATACAGCACAAACCCCGGGAACACACACTGGACGGCGGTAAAACGAATTTTAAGATATCTGTCGGGTACTGAAGAAGTAGGATTATGCTTCCGGTTGCAGGCAGATAAAGAGGGAAGGGGGTATACAGATGCAGACTGGGGAGCTGGGGAAGATAGGAGGTCAATTGGTGGCTACTCCTTTGTTATCAATGGTGCTGCCGTGTCTTGGAATAGCAAGAAGCAAAACAGTGTTGCTCTGTCCTCCACGGAGGCAGAGTACATGGCCTTGACCCAAGCTGTGAAGGAGTCAATTTGGTTGCAAGCCCTTCTCTTGGACCTAGGAGCAACAAAGCACAAACTCAATACGGTTCAAATTGACAATCAAGGTGCTCTGGCATTAGCAAAGAATCCAGAATTTCATTCCCGAACCAAACACATCGACATTCAGTACCACTTTGTTCGGGAGCATGTCGAGAATCACAACATACTTCTTTCCTATTGTCCTACCGGGGACATGACCGCCGATATATTTACAAAAGCTCTACCGCAACCCATATTTACGAAACATTGTCAAAGCTTAGGACTCATGACGCAGTCCCTGTTCCTCCTGCTTGAGGATAAGACAACTGAACACGATTACGACTCGGATTCGACGCTTACCGGGGATGATGATACCCGTGATATGACATGTGAAGGGGTAGTACCGGTGAGGGGGCGTATTGTAAATCACCGGTACTCTGGATAATGGTCCTATTGGAATTCTCTATCCGCATTGCGGGGTAGCGAAGAAGTCCCTCATGTTACTATTGGTTTCGTGTTTGTAATGCTTATGGGTTTCATTTATCAGCAGGATGGAAGGTTCTCGGTTTTTCTCTGCAGAGGCCTGTACTGATGTACTAGTAAGTCTACTCGGGAGACAAGGAAATATGTAACATGTGGGAATATGGAAGAGTATGATTGGTTGACAAAAGAGGGGTAAAAGGGAAGTTGAGAGATGTTCATGGAAACAGGAAGTGGGGTAAAAGAGGGGTTACCGGGAGTGTATTAGGAGGCTGCAAGGAATTTTCTCTCATTGTCAATGTATATAAAGGCAGATAGTTATCGGAAGAGGATGGAGTAGAAGGACGGCGGACATTGACACAGAACCGAATACGAGACATTGAAACCGATAAAGAACCAGGAGCTTTTACTGCGCCGAACGAGACACTTTCGAGTACGATTTACAACAACAATTGCCATACTATCCTGGTACAGTTGGTGCATGAATCTATCTCCTCCTACATAGCTGGAGGGTAGGACTACTCTTTTACCAACCTTGGCAATACTAACATCACCTGTATCCAGAACATCAGCCAGACCATTGTATAGATCAGCTCTGATGCTAGCCTGATGTGATTGTAACCATCCAAGCTTATTCTGGTCACATATTGCCCAGGCATCAACAACAAACTGTTGGAACAGTCTTTGTCCATAGAATAAGGTAACTGGTTCATCAGTTCTAGTATGCAGACGGAATCTAAAGAATGCACGTTGTGGAAGCCGTGTTCTCTGCCTATTGCCCTGCCTATTTTGTAAAGTCATTCCCCAATGCCACCCTGGATCTCCCTTTGGGAAAAAGAGAACATAATGAAGAGGAAGGTAGGAGGCGTGATTAGGACTAATCACTGTAAACCTGTTCTCCATATCTTCCCCATTTGATCTTTGGGCCAGAACAAGATCTCTAAAGCCCCCTTTTCCATACTTCTCAGGCAGAATCATGGAGACTTCATCTGCTGTGGGTAGGTTTTCACGATGTAGATCTGCTCCCATTTCTACCACCAAAGACAGTTGTGGATCCATAATAATCCTAAAATCTTCTCCCTGTTCCTTGAGTTGGGCAAATCTCTCCTGTGTACTAAGATACAGTTGGATGTAGGGACAACTCTGTTGCAACATGAGGGTGAGAGACTGGATAAGCTCAATATCCAATCCTGGTGCACATGCTGATCTGGCCTGTATAGCATAAGCAGGATCATAAAGATAAATTTGAGAGTATAGTGCATCCTCAGGTCTTGCAGGTTCAAGCGGCCCCTGTCTATGATAGATTGCACCATGAACCTGAAACAGTTGAAAAGTTCCCTCAATATCATTAGTCCTGTTATCCATATTGAATTTGATGGAAGTAAAGGCAAATAGACTATTCCATCTACGTAGCTGCTGGCGAAAGGACCTTGCTCTAGTATCAACTCCAGTCATCAAGCTATTAAGGGGTTGGGGTAGTTCCTGCATTCTTTCTATCTCAACATCCCCATGTTTACAGCAAGACTCAAAGGTTTTCTGATTGCTTAATGGAACCTTCCTTGATGACTCTGAAGCCCAGTGTAGTGCACTGCACCCTGCACACCTGACATTCATTCTTCTCAGCTTATGGACTTCCCATTGGCCTTGCTCACTCACAAAAGCATGGTGAGATTTAGGTAGTAGTCTAACCTGGTCTGATTCCTCTATAATCATAGAAACATCAGAATTAGTACCAGTTTGTACTGATACTACCTGCCTATTCTCTATATCTGGTTCTGGTATTCTAGGAACTGCTGAGTGGCCTCTTTGATTTTGTGCTCTTGTTGTGGAACGCTGCTGTTGACGTCTTATCTATTGTTCCATTATCTCTTATTAGTTCTACCTTTACTATACTTTTCTTTTCTTAAAAGTAACAAAGACTTACTAAACATGTCCTACATGTTAAACGTAGTTTTCCTCTTCTGTCATGGTCAAAATCTTCAACTTCCTTAATTTGCCGACATCTAGAACAAGCATGTCTTTTTTCTAGGTTTTCTATTAGAGTATCAGTTACTTGTCCTTAACTTTATTATATCAGATAATAACTATACCAATAACTACAGGAGCTCTTGGTTCCTCTCTGATTTGAAGGTTGACTGGATTAGAATCTACTATTAAAGGCTGCTCATTCTGTCTGCCAGTAACATATGCCCTCAGACTCTGATCTGCTTTACATGATTATAAATACTTAGTTGTTGCTACTTATCAAACTGTATTATAAAAAAATCATTATACCTGGTATGTTTGTATCCTCTATTAAATGCTGGCAGTCTACCTCTAAAGTGGTATCTGATACTCTTTTCTTTGTTAAATTTTGCCGTCGTAGCTATAGTTATGAATTCTATTATTAGTTTAAAATATTGATACCACGGGACTAATAAAGGACAACTAATTTCTTACCCAGCAATTATGACAGTTGTGCCGTTGACTACCATGTTTATTTTGATCAAAATCTGCTACAGGTCTCTCCTGTCTACAATCAGAACAGAGGGGCATTATGATTTACAGTTTATCTAATTTCTAAACATATTAGTAAGTAATTCTAATACAAAACCTACAAATAAAACAGGAAACCAAGATGTTATACTTTTCTCTTTTATTAGGTTTAATTGCTCTAAACTCTCTATATTTTTATTTTTATCTCCTGGGATTTCTCTTACTAAGTTTGAGAATATTTGTTATACCTGAAATCAATGATATTAGTAGCTTAGTTTATACTCAACAGCAATTACAAAATAATAAATAAAACTCTTCTACCTTTTACTTTTACCAGGTTTGATTTCTCTAGATATTTTTACTTTTTAATACTATTTTCCAAGATTTCTTGCAGTAGCTAGATATTTTTTTATAACTGAATCTAGGAGATTAATAACTTGGTTTATCCTTAATAGTAAGAGCAAAATTGGAAATAAAAATCTTCATACATATTTTCCTTTATCAGGGTTGATTTCTCTGTATCTCTATTGTTTTTTATTTTTATCTTCACAGATTTATCTTAGTAATTTCCAAGAGCCCTCTATTATATCTGAAATCAATAGCAAAAGTCAGTTTGCTTATCCTTTGTTGCAATAACAACTTAAGAAACAAATATGTAATACCTTTTTTTTGTTAGATATTGTTTCTTTACATGTTATTCTTGATTGATTCAATTTTCTGGGGTTTCTGTTGCTGATTTTAAGGCTATTTCTTTATATCTGGAATCAATAATATTAGTGACTTGGTTTGTATATAACAGTAGTAACAAAATAAGAAATAAAACTCTTATACATTTCTCCTTTTATCAGTCTTGATCTCTGGATTTCCCTTACTTTTGTTGATATTTTCTAATATTCTTTTTGGTAGTTTTAGGACTTTGTTTTCTATATTCCAAATTAACAATATTAGTAACTGGGTTTATCCTCAATAGCAATCCTAACATGAGCACCAAATATGTGGTACCTTTTTTTCTGATGAGATTTTATTTCTCCAGATTTTGGTATTTTTTGTTTTGATAATTTAGAATTTCTGTTGCTAATTTTGAGGACTTTTTATATCTAAAGCAAGACTATTAATTACTTGGTTTATCCTCAATAACAAGTGCAAAACAAGAAACAAAAACCTGCATACCTTTCTTCATTCCTCTAGTGTGATTTCTGTAGATCTCACTTATTTATTATTGTTATCTTTACAGATTTCTTGTAGTGATTTTAAGAAGCTTTCTCTTATATCTAAAATCAATGAAAATAGTGAGTTTGTTGACCTTCAATAGTAAAAGCAAAATAACAAACCAATATGCAGTACCTTTTTCTTTGTCAGATTTTATTTCAACTGAAGTTACTATTTTTTGTTTGATTTTCTGGAATTTTGGTGGCTAATTTTGAGAATATTGTTCATATCTGGAATTAATAATATTAGTAACTTGGTTTATGCTCAACAGCAAAAACAAAATAGGAAATAAACCTCTTGTACCTTCTGCTTTTGGCAGGTTTAATTTCTCCAAATTTCTGTTCCTTTTGTTATTATCTTCTAATATTTCTTTTAGTGGTTTCTACACTCTGTTTCCTACAACCACAATTCATAATATTAGTTACTTGGTTTATCCTTAATTGCAACAAAAAAGAGGAAAAAATAAGATTGAACCTTTTTGTTTTCGCAGGAGTAATTTAAATAGATCTTGGTTTATTTTTGCTTTTATCTTTACAGATTTCTGCTGGTGATTTTGAAGAACTTTTAGTTGTACCTAAAATCAGTCATAATAGTCAGTTTACTTCAAGTTACCCTCAATAGCAATAGCAAAATAAGAAATAGTATCAGAAATTGTACCTTGTTTGTTTTATAATAGTATGCTGCTGCTGCTTTTATAGCTGTTATTTTTCCTTTACTGATTTTAGAAATTCTACCTGTATTACAGTACCAACTTAAAGGAGTATTATTTGTATAGTTTAGAGTATGAGGATGTGGGTGTTGTGGGTAAACAGGGAGTGCAAAGAGATAGAGAGCAAGGCATATAAATAAGAGAAAAAATCCAAGTACCAGTTCTGAAAATTTGAGTAGCCAACATGAGTATTCATGATATACAAGGAAACCATGTACAAGATGTACAAGGGAACAATGTACAAGATGTGCAAGGAAAGTATGTTCAAGATGTGCAAGAAAAATATGTTCAAGATGTGTATAAGGGGACCACAGGCTTATCAGATCGTGAAATTTTGTGGACAATCAGATAAAAGCTTACAGTACATATTAGATTTAAGATTAATAATATGAACAACTAAATCTGGTCTATCTGATGCTGATTGTCTTGGTTTTAAATTATCCTGAATCTTGTTCCAATTAGGATTACAGGTCATAGTTATAAAAAGATTTCCCTTCTTATAATATCAGATAATTGCTATTGAGTCATAATAATTCTTACTTATTTGATGCAGTGATCCTGAAATAGATGAAGAAAGAAGAAGATGGTTACCAACTGTCTCCAGTCTAACTCCAACATCTCCATCAGTTGTTTCTAGCCTTTCCCTGAAATCCTGACAGACTTTGACCTCTCAACTTAGACTGGTTTTCTCTAATCTAGCGAAGAGAATTTTACTTATTAAAAGCTGCAGCATCAACTAAGTACTCCTGAAACAATCGGTTACTATAGTAAAGAAGTGACTTAATTTTCCTTTGCTTAAAACAATAGTATACATGCCATATTGGAAGAGAAATATGCTTTGAACTAATATGTCCTGTTGTTGGATTTATCTGATGTTCTAGAGCTAGAATTTGCTACTCACATTCAATACCATAAATCTGACAGTTTACTCTACGGGTAGGGTAACTTTCTTGTACTTTAGTAGAGTAACAACGGATAGCTTAGGGAGAATAAGGAGCTGTTTGGCGTTACAGTTTTGTGTGGTTACCAACCATGATTTAACCATAAAGCATAAAAACTGACCAATTATGACCCTTAAAATAGATTATATAAGCAGGTTTTGAGGCCAAACCATGGTTGGTAATCACACAAAACGGTAACACCAAACAGCCCCTAACTCTCTCATACTTTGGTGGTATAACTACTTGTAGCTTAGATAGGGTAACTACCTGAATCTCGAGTAGAGTAACCTCTGAGATTAAGGTAGAGTAACTATGATATCTGAACCTCGAGGAGGGTAACCTCTGAGATCATTGTATAGTAACCATATGCTATACTGCCAGTGGTATATCAACTATACATAGTTTTAGGTAGAGTAACTTTCTTGTATTTAAGTAAGGTAACTACTTGTAGCTCCAGTACAGTAACTACTTAGAGCTCAAGTAGGGTAACTTCTTATACTGAGGTAGGGTAACTATGTGGCCTCTGAGTAGTAATAACTTTATAGTGTTCAGGTAGGATAACTTTCTTATCTTTAAGTAGGGTAACTACTTGTAGCACCTGTAGGATAATTATCTGAGCTCAAGTAGGGTAACTGCCTAGGGCTCAGGCAGGGTAACCTTTTCATATTTTGTTAAGGTAGGGTAACTTTATTCTCCCCTCACATATCACATTTTCTATTTCCAGCATCAAAGCTAACCACTGACCCCTTACCCTTTCCGTTTTTTTTCCGCTCTCATTTTATTTTCTTCCCCACGGTGTCCTTTATGTCCTTCAACCCACCCTAGCTTAGTGCTGTCTTTCCGGGCATTTTAGCATTGTCTCATAGTGCATGTCTCATAGTGCATTTTAGCGCTGTCTTTCCGGGCATTTTGTACTGGCGGTTTTCAGGGGTCTCGAGTACTATAGATACTAATAAGCACTCTCTCTCCCGTTAACTTACCGTGGGAGTCAGACCTCGGTGCTCAGAACCCGCCAGCGGCACTTGAATATTTCTGAAGACATCTTATCCTTTGTACAGTACTTCTTTCCCCCTCCCCCCCCTCCCTTCCCTCCCTTTTCCCATATATCAAGGTACAATCCAAGAGTGCCGTCCGTGGAAACAAGGAACCTCTTAGACAACAAAGTGATATAAGGCAAGATTTCTAGTAGCAGCGAGTACTGTACAGTACGGTACCGGTATGGGGGGGACCACCCTCCCGCAAAACATGGGGTAATACATACAGGACCCAACGGGAGCTTCGATTTCGCCATTGATTCATCGGACATCCCACAAACGCCACCTGGAGAAAGCTCGGGACAAACCATATTCATCATGCTGCCGGATCCCCGTCATAGGAGAAGCCAAGATACCGCATGTGTCCCGTTTCGCTCTTACGATAAAGATATGATACCTCCTAAACACGGATTATTTGGCTTACAAGGTATAATATAGTACCAATGACATGGTCCTACTAGAGATCGAGGCTAGAGGGAAATGCTGAACAAAGTTGGGGATTGTTGAGCAAGATTCATACGACCTTGATTGATATGCCATAATAGAATTACATGTGGCCAGTGACCGCTTCACCGGTGCCATAAATTATTTGATATTCGGGGAGAAGGTCGGGTTGCTAGCTTGGGGTGACTTCCCGTAATTGTTCTTTTATGTCTCAAACCCTGCATGGGAACTCGCTTCAATAATCTCTTACTGCACGGTACAGTACTCCAATGCCGGTGGCTGATCGGGGCGCTAAAGCTTCAATTCGAGATATGGCCTCCAACCAAATCATTGAATACCGGCGGTGGACAAGTTACACAACTCTACTTGAACCCATTCTGTTTTCACCGCCAAAAACGTTCACCAAAATCAAGACAATTTCACTCTCATAAATTTTATTAGCGCACGCCCAAACTCCCACTCACGAAAAGGCCATCTCAACCAACTCCTCCAACCCAACCCTCTTCTCAATTATATACCCCCCTAGCATCTCCGAGCACCTCTCGGTCAGCACACAAGCAACAAGATGCTTACAAACCGGCGGACTCCCACCTCCAATCTTCCCGCCCCACCTCCACCCATCCTCTCCTCCCTCCCCCTCCCCATCTACCTCCTGTTTATCTTCCCCCCAAACCCCCAACCCCCCAAAAGCCTCAAACGCAAACCTAGAACAACTACAGCTCCACGCCTTAGTTCTAACCTCATAAACGGGCCCAGCAGTCGAAAACTTTCCCCGTGACAGCGACTGTGTGGACTTCACGTAGTACACAGAGTTTCCGGAGTCGGTTGTGTATCTGGTCACCAGGGATTTATCCAGGAGATCGAGAGCCGGGAGAAATGCGGACGGCAGGAGGCAGTGGAGAGACATGAAGAGTTGGCGGGCTGATGCGGAGACAGTGTTAAGGGGGTTGGAGGGTGGAGATGTAGTTGGTGAGGGCGGGGGGAGGGACTTAATTTGGTTGATGAGGGAGGTGATTATTTGGCAGGGTGATGGTAGGGGGGTGGATTGCTGTGTAGTCATGGCTGCTGTGAGGTACGATGGTAGTGCGCGTAGTCGGTTGTCGGTTGGTTAGGGACGTTAGTCTACTCTTCATTCGTATCGTCAGGATGGCTACCCATGGATCGCGGCTGCAACCTTTCATCCAAACCAGAATTTAACATCCGCATTGGCTGGTATTCCACTCTCCTATTATGATTGATATATTCGCGGGGTACGAACAGGCACCGGTAGCATTTGGCTCTTACTTTTGCTGCTCTACGCTCTATTCTGACACCAAAAATGTCACTTTTCCGGCTCGATCACCTATTTACCCTTAAGATGGCCCGAGCACGACTCTGATGATTTCCTGACCGCCCTATACCATACAGTACATAAAGGCTCAGTGAATCCTAGAGGGGCTCTCATAAAATATTGAGGGGGTGTCTCCATTGAATCAAATGCAGCACAGCCCAAACCAGCCCGCAATTGCTCCATCAGTGTACTCAAACACCGCCATAAAATGGTTCCCAGAAGCCTAGGCCGCTGTGGAACGAGCAAGAGAATACCACCAACCCCGGATCTAGAACCGGCCCCGCCCCTTAGCTAGCGCCCTAATCACCCTCGTCAAAGTCGGATGGGCCCACCCCCTCTCCCGGGACGCTCTCTCTCTCTAACTGTGCTAAAGCCCCAGACAGGTTCTCTCTGACATAATCTGCGCCATCCTCAAACCCCTGGTCATATCTATCGTTAGCATAGCTAGAGATAGCACCCTCCAAGGCCATCCCAGCTAACAAGCCTCCTCCAGCGCCTAACGCAATGGTACCAGCGGTTCCCCTGCCACTGGACCTTTGCTGTGGCACGTATACTTCTGATGGTTGAGCTATCGGAGGAGGATAGCACACAGGGGGTTGGCTCTGCTGGTGCGGCTCTGATCTAGGGGATCCATGCTGGAAAAGTGATGATATCCAGCTAGCAAACCCTGTTTTCTTCTGTTGCCCTTTTTCCGTCATCTGCTGATTGCAGGAATCCATGCGAGGGGCCCTTGTTTCTTTAGGGGGCGAAATTTGGGGCAAGAGGATTGGTGGGTGGGCATTTTGATGGTGAGCAGGGCTACCTCCGTTGGGTTCTGGGGATGGTTAGAGTCTGGTTCAACACACCATAAACGGATTATGCACTGACCTGCTCCTGCCGTAGGAGGATCAACAGTTCCAGGTGGGGTTTCCCATTGTGCTCTTTGAGTGGCTAGGTTCACGTAGTAGAATCGCTGATATGTTGGATCATATTGAGCAACCCAACCTTCGGGAACTACTGGAGGAGGAGGGCCCGGTGGGAGATCATGGGTTTGTTTGCTTCCGGAGTTTGTCTCGGGGGCTTGAGCCTTGGATTTTCCCTCCATAGCTGCCTGGGAGCCGATATCTAAAAAAATCCAGGGAAGTAATGATAGTTGTAGAAAGGATCACTATAGGGTTCGGGGTTATGGGGGAACAAGGCTCTCACTAAGAAACGGGGAGAAAGCAGAAGAGGGATAGGATCTGCCCGAGATATCTCGTTGATTGATATATTTAAGTCACACCCATATCCTAAATGAAGTGTGGAGGTATACGCCTCCAAGCTATCGTCATACCTAGGCACCGTACACGAATAACAGCGAATATTTCCAAGTATGAGAGTAAAGTTTGACCCCTATTGGTCGGATTCCCCTGCCCTATAGACGAACCGTGTCCCCATGGGGCTCAGCTTCCCTTTGCCATAGAATCACCCCGCTAGTCCTACCTAGAGCAGTAGTTTACGTTCATGGGGACCGCGATTATGCTAGACGGAAGTGAGGCTATCCCCCACCTCAAAGGGCCCTAAGGAGATATGTCACTTTAAAGTATGCAAGGTTATAATTATCATACTTTTTTTTTTTACAGTAATGCCCTAGAGGTATTTCATCTCCCAGAGTATCATTCGCTCAGCGCAACCCACACAACATCCTTGCCCTGCAGTGCCGCTGCTACTAGCCCCGAGCCGGCTAAAGGCTAGTGTTGCGAGCGTTGACTAGAAAATTGCAATGCCAATCCAAGTTCATTTGAAAAAATCGTCCCCCAGAGCGTCCATTTGTTCACTTCCAAGTTGAGCAGTTGCTCCTGGTCCAGTGTCTGGATTCACTTGGTAAGGGATGATAGCACTCTCTGACTGATCATTCATGCTAAACTGCCAGTTCCTGAAAACGATTGACCCAATTGCAAGGGGGGTCGAGCAATATTCCAGAACTTCAGGATCCTAAATTACTTGCTTGTCTTCCCCAAGAGCGTCTTTTTTCTTTCTTATAGTTGTCTCGGGTCCTGGCCCCCCTATCATATCAGATAGTCCTTTGCACTGTTGGTTGCGCTAGGTTTTGGAAAGAGATTTCCCGGTGAAACATTATTCGTATTAATTTTTTACATACGGTAATGTACTGTACTGTACTCGTTATCCTGCAGTAGCGCACGAGTATATAGGCAAGCGAAAAATGCTGTGGAAAAGTGTCAATATTTGTGACTTATAACCTCGCGCAGGACATTTATCCTGTTTGACCTCAAGTGGCCGTCACGAGTAAGTGATACCATACGGCACTTTTATAGGTTGTTCGAGCCTAGACGTGCTATCAAATAGACCAATTCAGTGTTGGTCCAATGTGGAACGAGTGATGTATCATGACCGAATATAACACCAACAATACAATCGGAGGGTGGGCGAATAAGTAACTTAAAGCTTCAGACCCCAAGCGCTACTCGAGTAGAGCGCTCTCCTTGAGGCACACAGCAATTTGTGACCCGTCTCTTCCTAAGCTCTCTCCCGAACAGAACGCTGCAAGACCTGACCCTACTCTTCCTGTAAATGGAAGCCAAGCCACAAAGCAGTCCTAGGGCACAACCCCTACTCCCCACACACCGTGCCTTGCCTATCACTCAAAGCAATTTCTAACTTCCAAGGCCAAAGACAGCGACCAGCCGACTGACGAACGACCATCACCAAACACCCGCATCCAGACTAACCTCCCACTATCCTCAAAATCAGAAATCATGGGTCGCGGTATGGAGCTTTTGCCCTGGTCTCCCCTTAATTGGGTCGCAGGCTAATGTGGGGTGTCCTACAGTTCGCACAAAGACCGTCAAGAAGTACTCCAAGGTCATCATTGAGAAGTACTATCCTAAGCTTACCCTCGACTTCGAGACCAACAAGCGTATCTGCGATGAGATCGCTATTATCGCTTCCAAGAGATTGAGGAACAAGGTGCGCCTTCTCCCTCTTCTTTCGGGGTGGCTATTTTGCTGACCCGCAGGGACACCCAGATCGCCGGATACACTACTCATTTGATGAAGCGTATCGAGAGAGGCCCCGTCCGTGGTATCTCCTTCAAGCTTCAGGAGGAGGAGCGTGAGAGGAAGGATCAATATGTTCCCGAGGTCTCGGCTCTCGACTACAGTTCGGGTGACGGTTCTACTCTGGAGGTCGATACTGATACCAAGGAGTTATTGAAGAGCTTGGGCGTATGTTTTCATTATTTCCTGGACCTTGACTTAGGAGTTGTGCTAACCATTTTATCGATATCTAGTTCGACGCTATCCCCGTCACTGTCGTCCCTGTGGCTCAACAACAACCCCAGGACAACAGGAGGTTTGGTGGTGGGAACAGACCCCCAAGGAGAGATTAAATATGTGTATAAAAAAATTAAAAATTGGGAGGGGGCTATTCGGGGATTGGGTTTACGGCGGATAAACTACTTTCTTACAATCACTTTCTTCTCTGTTCTTGATGGGAGAAATATCATCATCAAAAACTCCATAGGTGCCAGAATAGTGATTTGTGGTAAACTTGGTGAAATTTGTGCTTGTGGTATCAATGCTTGGGTCCCTCAACACTGATCCTGGCGCTTTCAAACTTGAATTACGACAAAAGCTAAAAGGCTTGATTTTCGACGATCCGTGTGTATTTTCTGAGAATAATCGTACCCCTCAAGCATAGCTTAGGTAGAACGGCATTTCTCAGCTCCCTCTTCTCCCCAAATGCCCCTCACAGCCTTCTCAATGATATTCTCCATTTTCCCAACCTTGCTCTCGAACTCTCCCTGGACTTTCGTGACTCCAGTCCCAGTCCTCGAATCGGAATACCAAAAACAACGCCAATTCGACAGGCCCTTCCCAACCTCATTGCGTATAACTTTCTGAAGCTGTTTAAATTTAGGATTATCCAAATATTTTCCCGATTCCTAGGCCACGGCGAACCAATTCTTTTCGGCGGATATAGTCTGGAAAGATGTACGCAAAGGCCTCGTTCTCAGAACCGACTGATAATGGATAGTTGGCAGTATGAATTTGGTGACGCTAACAGTGATTCTTGGCTCGATTACTGTGACGGTTGTCGTTTCGCGTCCGACGGTGGCAGGAGGTAGGAGGGGGGTAAGAGAGGGCAGGTAGCGAGACGATGCGCATTTTCGAACCGGGTTCGCGGCGTGGATTTTTGATGGTTTCTAACGCAGATTCGAACCCCTAGGTGCCATGTCGATGGGCGGTCAGTGAGTGAGAATGTGGAGTATCATAGCCGATAGAACTGCCACAGTGGTCATGTGTTTAAGGAATTTGCTTCGGGAGAGATGGAATATGTATTGCGACGCTGAAGCCAGCACTGCATACCGTGCGATATCCGAGCAGATCGACCGTCTCAATGATCGCTGGGTTTGAACTCCCTAGCCAAAAAAATCTTGCCCCTAGTGCCTCGGTGTTCGGGATCGAAACTTGGACGATACTGGTAGCTATGAGATCATGGGCGAGGGAAAGACTACGATAGCTTGTGAGTGGGTTGTTTCAGTCAGGGTAACAGGTGGCAGCCTGTCTTACGAAGTGATGATAGCAAAGCCCCCCTGTTTATGTAATTTATCTGCTATCCTCAGGGTTAGGGGAACAAGCAGGTCATCTTTGATAGACTCTGGTTTCTGGAAACCGCATTCCGAAAGTACCCAAAGCAAAGCCTCCGACAAAACACTCGAATCGAAACCAATCCTCCCCCAATCACTCACGATGGTTGCTGCCTGGAAAGCTGCTGGCCTTACGTACGCTCACCCTTATGGCCCTCCTATCGATGATCTGGCCGCTAATCGGGAGTAATCTTGATTGATTGATAGCTATAATAAATATCTATCCATCGCCGCGAAAGTCGTGCGCAGGTCCCTCAAGGAACAGCCCCGCCTGGCTGCCGAGCGTCGCGGAGATATGCAGCTCAAGTTTGCAAAGTGGGAGGTTTGTTCACGCCCTTATCCGACTCTCGTTTGCTGGTGGAATGCTGGCCATTTGGTTGACTTGTTTGTTCTACAAAATATAGGGCGGCAAGCAGGGCGAGGTGAAAAGTTTGGCCAAGGAGTCTGTGGAGCAGTAAAAGGGAACTTTCACCGGATCACTTTTTCTTTCTTAATAAAATAAAAAATAAAAATCGATTCCCACCATTGCACAAGCATGTATGATAGAGGGTCTATCGTTTCTAGATGGTGTTTGCGGTGGAGAGGTGGGGCATTTTTAGTGTAGAATCCACCAGTTTCATTGAAATAAAGGCGGAATCCTCCATTACGCCCCAATTCCTTTGTCCCAAAGCACATCCCACCTATTATGAAGAACAACTAAAAAGGGTCTACACGCTGCACAGGCCCGCCGCCCCATAGACAATCTACAGAACTCCAAACACAGTGGGACGGACTCTTCCCACCTCCATCGCCATGGGAGAGGCTGAGAGTAACGGGGTCAATCATCTGGCTTACCCCGCCGAGGATCTCGAACGCTTCACCATCAAAGAAAAGGGACCAAATTCCATCCCGGCCCCAGCAACCAGCCCAATAATCCCCGCTTCCCAGGCCACTATGGATTCCTTTCGAGATGTTACGGCCGAATTCTTTGACGCATCGGAGAGTATGCCAATTCTTTCTTGTCACAGAAACTATAAAGTTAACTCCTCTGAATTATAGAGCTAGAGATCGGCCAACTAATTAAGGACCCATACTTCACTCTACTTCAAGCAGTCGGCGCTTTGGAAGTTCGTGCAATCCCCTTTTCCCACCTATCTTCTCATTGGGCTTGGTCAAAGTACGTTATTGACGGTTTCTGGTTGCGACGGTCAGATCATGGATCCCAAGATGGACAGTGGGATGCTACTGGCGGAATATGAATCATTCGACGCATTACAACCAAGACTGCCGGAGGAGGTTGTGGGGATTATGGATCAACTCCTATGCCATGAGGTAAGGGGCCATTACCTGCATTGACCAACAGATTTGCTTATGGAAATAGATGGCATGGCATGCAGGAAGTGCTCTTTCGCAAACACTATTTACTTCACTTTACATAGATCGGCTCCTATCTTCTGGCCCTTCTACTCTTGCTGAAGCGACATTCCAAGGACCTCATGGAAAGAAAACCGATACTCCCGAGGCTCAATTGCTGGAAAACGTGTTGCAGCCCTTCTGCGTTGGGTTGATCAAATGCTGTTGCCATGTTAACCATCAGATACTGACAGAGCAAATTTATGAGGTTTGTAACGATGGCCTCCCTCTCCAATTTGATATCAAACTAACATTATGCTAGGAAGAAGACTTCGTGACCCAGGTCTACGGCGTTAATCTGCTTGAAGAGGTGAAATCCGGAGAAATCGTGGCCCTTCTGGAGAGCGCTTTGTCGTGGCTAGAAGGGACTGGGAACTTGTACTCTGAAGAGATCCGCAATGCTTTCAAGTATCGGTTGTTGCTCCGCAAATCACTAGTACTTGTATTTTCCGGCGAAACCAAAGAATGGTCTCCCGAAACTACTGATGTGTGGGTTACATCCCTTGAACATGTGAAAGGAGTTGAAGAAACCTCCAGAGTGGGTAGAGCTGTCCCTGCCGCCTTCAGCATATCCGTGCAAAGGAAGCTGGCAAGTCAAGTGCCGCCACGAGCAATGGTCAACTATCCATTCAGGGACGCCATCTCAGATTTAATGAGGTTCTGCGCTGAAGGCAAGGATATTTTGAAGATTCTTGATTTTGAGGGATCAACAAACTTAGTTGTAAGCAATTATCCTTTTCTACATAACGTGTCAGTTTACTAAACAAAGTCTCTTGTCCGTACCACCAGAACTATTTTTTGAACTTCATGACTCGCCAACCATCCCCTTCGCCGTATATTCGATCTCTCCTCCAATCCGTGTTTTTCGGACAGGTGGAGAATCCAGGAAAATTTCCAATAAAGCAACTTCTCTACGATGATCTCAAGGAACTCTGTTACCCAGCGGATATCCTATTAGATCCTCAGAACGACCTAGTCGAGGCGCCACAAGACCCTAGGTTTGAGATAAACAAACGCATGAATTGGTTCATAGAGAGAGCAGGAAAGGTTTTACATCTAACCCCCCAAGCTCAGGGAGAGGTAGGGACTAACTTTGTCTTCTCAGTCTTTCCTGGAATTCTTTCGGAACATCTGCCAAAATAGATCGCGATTACGTAGAACTCTATGCCATTCTATTCTGGACTGGGATTCCCTCCAAGTCGAGGTAAAGTTAGCCCGTGCCCGGAAGAGCCAATTTATTAACAAGGAGGTCATCTAGGCAGAAGAAGTAGATTCAGAGTTACGCCAATTCACTAACGAAGAGGCAACAATGACTGCAAATGGGCCTAGCTTCGCGTTTCCATTATCTTCGTGGGTCTATCATTACAAGCTACGGCAGATGGAATGGATCATGCTCCTAGGGTTTGAGTTGGAGGTTTTCCAAACGCACGAGTTCGCTGGGATGTACTGGTATCTACAGCATTACACGCGCACAAGGATAAGCCATATCGAAAGAATGCTGCAGTTTGCGAACAGGCCCACCCCTAGCCCTCTGTTAGAAAGGAGGAAGGAACCACGCTCAAACCAAGCGCAGGCAAAGAGTTTATCACTCCTGAATTTCTATCTGCTGGAGGCCGCCGGGGTGCAAGAGTTGGCAGGCGCTATGATCAGTGTAAGCGCGCTCCTTTGGAAGTGGTTTGCTGGTTCGTAAACTGACTTTCCTAGCTATTCACCGCTCTTTCAAGGCTTAATCTGCTCAAGAAACCGCCCCAACCCTTCAGTAGTGATGCCCTTAGATATGAGGTAAGGATGAAGCCATTCTTCACCATCGGCTGCCCAGAGGTGGTCCCCTTCGAGGATTTCCAGTCCCTGGTCGGTGATCAGGAGATGGAGGTTAGCGCCCCCTTTCCTATCAAGCGGGGAATTCACTCATCAGTCTTAGACACCCGAACTCCTCGAAATGGCCTCCGAGAGCGCAACAGATGCGAAGAGGAACTTTGATCAATTATCCAAGCTAGATGCCAGAATTGCCCGTGTGGTTCTGTGCGAGGAGAGGTATAGAACGGTACGGCGGCTCCATCCTCTCTCTGTTGAAATTGCTAACATATATACCCAGAGCATGCGCGAGATGATGCGGTCCTGCATCGGAGTTGGGGTGGCAACAGCAGTGCTCTCTAAAGCACTCCAGGAGGGCAAAGCGAGCCCTGAACTCCTGGATGTCCAGATAGACCGGGAGAGATATCACCCCTCTTTCCCAGCGCCGAAAATAGTCGTCAAAAAGCGGTAGGATAGAGTTATCAGATTTCATTGTGATAGAATCATAAATCCTCACTCGTCAGCCCACTCTTCTGGTTCGGGTGGATGTGCGAGGGAATAAAGGCAGACTCCGTGTATTCTAATGATAAGGTATAATGTGAATGGGATAAACTTTAGCATTACTAATACAAGGGGCAAGCATCCAGGCTATCGTGAGAGAAACCAGCATAACCCCAGGACGGGAGGTAGGCCGATGCATGACACATGAAAGCAACAAGCCAATGAAATGTCCACACAAGATTCCCAACAAACACCATTGACAGCCAGAATCTGAAACTAATCTTTGCCAGCAACACCACCATCGTTGCCACCGTCACCATTGACCAGCCCCTCCGATTCAATCAGCATGTGATAGATGGTTGGGTTTTTCAGACGCCGGGCAACGACCAACGGCCCCTCCACCAAGTCCCCCGAAGTCCCGTCGGAAACCTTCGCTCCGGCCTCCAACAACATGCGCACAATCTTCACGTTACCACTCGCAACGGCGATACCGAGCGCGCTCCTCCCACTACGATCAAGCCTCTTTATATCGGCGCCGCGCTCGAGCAGCAGCTTCACAATCTCAGCCTCGCCCCTCGAAATGGCAAAGCTCAGCACCGTCCTGCCACTGTGCACGTAGGTCCGGCGGTTGATATCCTCGCCGGCATCCAGCAGGGCCCTAACGCTCTGCACCTTCTTGGAATTGATGGCGGTGTAGATGGCGGTGCGTCCGTACACGTCCTCGATGCCGACGTTGACGCCGCACTCGTGGAGCATCATCCGCATCATCTCCACATCGCCCTCTATAGCGGCCAAGTGCAGGGCGCTGACGTCACACCTTTCCCGTAGGCCCGGGTCCGCTCCCGCCCTCAGCAGTCGCCGGGTGAGACCAAGCTTCCCGCGCCTGACGGAGAAGTACAGGGCTGCGTAGCCGACTATGTCCGTTCCTGCGCCCTTGCGCAGGGCGTAGGAGACCAGATCCTGCACATCCACGTTCTCCGCCTGGTCCGCCGGGTACTTGTATCCATGTATACGGTGGGGGGTGAGTGACAGGAGGCTTGCCAGGAGGGAAGGCGACGGGGCCAGGATTGCGTGGTAGATGGCGCTGAGGTGGTCGACTCCGGGCTCGTGTGCACGGCTGACCAGTTCCCGGGAGAGGCGGGCGTGCAGACATTTTGAGGTGCGGCTCAGGGCCGAGAGGGAGGGGGTGGGGAGAGCGCTCCCCACGAGATAGAGCAGTTCGGTTGGGAGGGTTTCTAGAGCCATTCTGGAGGGTCTCTACTTTCTCTCTTTCCTTCCTTCCTTGTTTTCTCCCCTCCGTGAAGGGATTGGGTGCTGGGTGTTAGCTTGAGGTGTACCCGAGCAGATATATACCAGAGCAGTGGAATTGCAGTGGTAGGGGCCCCTTCGAGACAAGGGTATTGGAAAGGAAATCCAGGAATAGGACTCATCCCTCGAAGCACTAAATATTTCTACTCTGAGACTTGTTGAAGTCAATGTTCAAGATCGGAACCATTAGGCTAAAATACAATCGTGCATTAGTATTCTACCGGCATTAAATGATTCCTCCCACTGCCGGCAGCAGGTATGTTTATCGATTACCGGTAGAGGTAATTCAGGATTTGGCCACCATGGAACCGAAGTTTGTGCTTACCTACTACCGTACAGTACTAAGAGGGAGGCCGCTATAGAGTATATAATACCCGGTTTTCCTTGTGATACCAGGGTTTTTCACTAAAAAGGTGCCTTACCTTACGTAGGGTTGGATAGTGCCAGGTGTCTTGAAATCGGCCCCTAACTAAACACTGCACCAAACAATCGCACCCCAAGCAAAAAAAACAAAAAAAAAACAAGAAGAGGATCGAGGCAAACCCGCGACCGAACTATGATACTCAGAGTTTGTCCACGAATTTCCGCTTTCTCAATTGAGAGCACAATACAGTATTGAATGGGAGACACGGCCTTAAGTTAGCAGACTCCAGTCAAGCCCGTTGGTTCCAGAAAGTCCAACACCCAACGCGGCTGAGTCTGCGGGTACATGTACAAGTTCTCGTACTGTACGGTACTCTACATACCGTATCCGTGACAGTAGACTACCATCCCAACCACCCTTACAGCTACTGGCAGAACTAGCCCAATCCCCCCTGCAGTTGAGGGATGGATGGACAGACACCCCCGTATTAGTCTACGGTACTGTACGGTATCATAAAGTTATGATGCTAAAAACATCGTCGTCGTCCTTTTGGGATTAACTTACCACTCCGTGAAAAAAGTGGCATCCATCACCCTCCTTCCTTCCTTCCCACCCACCCACCCACCTACACAAACCCGACAAGAAACATGTCCATTGCAAACTTTACGCGGAAGAATTCCTATGATGATAAGAAATGGAGAAGGGTATACATATACCGGTATATATATGTATTTTCCCTCCCTCCGATCGATTGATTATCTTGTTCAACCTCAGTTTTTTCTTTTTTTTTTCCCCCGCGGTTTCTTGTGGTTTGATTTGATGGGAGGGGTTAATTTCTCTGAAGAAAAAATTTAGAAAAAAGATATTGGGCACTTTTTTTCCCCGAGGTTCTATCATACTTTATGTGAGGTTCGTGGCCTAGGCCCCGGTGGAAAAAAAAAAAAAAAAAGGGATCCCACGGGATGTCTGTCAGACTATGAGAATTGAGGGATGAAACGGGCACGGTGTTTGTTCTCTGATGGTGGTGTTACTGTACGATACTGTAGCGCTGTGTGATAGGAAAAGGTTTTAATTATTGATTGGAGGGTGCGATTGGATACCATCCAAGTACCATACGAGTACAGTACAGTAGAGTCCTATCACGTTTTCGCCGACAGAACCTATTATAATACCAATATTGCCCCGATCTACAGGTATGATATTGTACAGTATATACAATCCGCCCTGTTCGATTGGAGAACACTACAATACTCGTACAGTGTGTACTGGTATGATGGATGATGCATAATTCTGGGTAACCCACCAGTGTTGACAAAATCAAACTTGACTCGACTTATCCGTCTATCGTATACACTGTATCCATCCGGGAGAGGCATGAAAGTTATGGAATACGATAGTCTACGGTGCTGATTTACGATAGCACTCGGGGTATGATACGGGGATTCGTTGACTATTTTGTACTCACTTGCTGTACTCAAGTGACATAACTTACTTGTTTCTGTGTGTTGGGGGGGGCATAGAGTAGACTATGAGTAGATGGATACGGTGGTAATGTATGATATATTGTGCTATCTATTAATGTGAGCCCATCGTCGAACCTGTCTCTCTCTTTGATGGCGTCCTACAAGTACATAGACTAACCTACCGTAGTCTAACTGGGGGAGGGGCAGAAGGGGGGTGGGCGTGGGGAGAGGCGAACGTGAGGTAAGGTGAGGAGGATGCTCATGGTGTGGTGTGCTTCAGGACATTCCAATTGGCAGTATCATAACCTGGATGTTCCATGGGCACGTGAAACTCGGAGTGGCTACAGTTCCCGGTTACCGTTCTGTATTGTACCGTATGATTACTGCCGTAGCAAACCATGATATATCGCAGGGCACCGGTGATTCGAACCACCATTAAACTAGACTAATCAGAATATCTATCATACCGCCACCACCTGCCTCCTTTTACCACTCTTGTCCGGATGCCACAAGGTTCTCCAGAATCCTACCGCATCATATCTATGATACATATGATACGCCGAAAATCCGGCAATACCGGTACCGGTATGGCCCTACAATTACCTGCCCAAACAAGAAGGGGCCCCCACCCACAGCAGTCACGATAACTCTTTTGTTCGTGCAACAATTGTCTCACCTCTCCATACCCGCTTCCCCAAACTCACCGATGGCACCCAGACCGCAAACACGCAATCACCCGCCGCCCCGCCCGTACCGTTACCGTACTCGTACTGTAGTGTTCACTTCAGCGCCACCCACGGCAGTTCATGTAATATCATGCTCGTACAAGCACAGCATAAACAGGTATGATATAACAACATAATATCGTACTCGTACACATCGAGGTCAGACATACATGAACAACTCTCGCTCACCATCGTCCAAGAAAGAAAGAAGGAAAAGAGAAAAAAAGAAAAGAAAAGAAAAAAAAAGTCTCCGCGAGATATTGCCGAGTTGTGGACCGTGCCAGCTAGCTGCCACCAAGAATTTTGAAAAATCTCACCACGGTAAATGAGTATATAAAAAATGTGAAAAAAAAAAGGAAAGGAAAGGAAAGGCGAGAGACAATCGCAGAGCGTTCCGAAGCTGGTCCCTTCCCGTCCCGTGCCGTCCACGCCGTCCGAGAGTTTGCAGTACAAGTGCTAGTACTTGTACAAGGTACCGACCGGTGGATGTAGACCGCTGCACAATATTGCGCCGTGTGATACGACACTGCGCAGTAGTCATACCGTACCCAACAAACGAAGGATACCGTATCCGCGTTTCTTTCCTAGGAGGCTGGTATCCTCATCCGGATCAACTGTTTGGGAATTCCAGAACCCTGACTTGGTAGTACGAGTACTTTCTGTTATACCCCCAAGACACCAGGAACCGTTGTCAATTCATAAAGTTGTGATAATTGTTCCTGGGAGGCCAAACGGGGTCAGGTCTTTGGAAACTCAACTCCTCACCCTTCACGCAAAACTCTAATAATATTATAGAGGTCCGGGGAAATGAACCAAATGTCATCAAAGGGTCCCTTACCCCTCCCCCCCCCACTCCCTGGTCAGGAGGATACGTAGCAGCTATGGTTCCCAGCGTTATGATACCATCTCCATGGTGGTTGGCAGGGGAAGGGAGTAGAGTAAACGTTGGCTTGCTACAAGTATCATACCCGTATATAAAGAACCAACCAACCAACCGCATAATATTATCATACTATTAACTAGCACGCCGTCCAATTATATATCCTCCCACAGCTACAACTCTAATCCGCCGATGCCAGGTCCCACCACCAAACGCTGTTCCCTCCGCACCCGAGTACGAGTACTTGTACCAGTAAATTACCGGTACGGCACGAACGTCCAATAATGCGACCAGCACCGCAGACAAAAGCCCAGAGAAACACAACTTCCATGCCCGAATGGATAGGAAACGCAACTACTTGCTAATTATTCTCTCGCACAAGCACTGTCAAAAGAAAAAATAAAAAGAAAAGAGGGAAAAACAGCATTTGATGCAGAGGAGGAAGAAGGAGGAGGATAGCAAATCCCTTCCCAAAAACCCCTGATTACATTATACTCGAGTATCTTACGCAAGGCACAGCACTGCCATTGGGCCAACATCTCCCTCCCCTTCACATCTTCCCATGCAATCAACAACAGGGCTCAAATTACCCGCACGCTCACTAATTGATGAACTAACAACCGACTATTCACTCGCCGCTCGGTAGGCCGAAAAATCAAGAAGAAAAAAATAATTAAAAATCCTCATCTCTTCAAGCTATGCGTCCTTCACCTCCGGGCGGCCTCTTAAAAAGTCTATCCGCCTCCTTCTTTGCCGCATGCCTCCACCCTTTAGACTTCTTCCCAGTTGTCACCCCTTGCACTGGTGGTACACTCAACTGCACGTGCTGGGGAGTGACCACCCACGGGGGAACTCTTTGTGGGACAACGCTCCCTCGCAAAATGGGAGGAGGAGGGTTTCTCCGTGGCAGGATGTTCTCACGCAGGGGTAGAATATTGGGCTGGGCGCACACTCCTTGCCAAGCGGGATGCCCCCTCACCGGCCCCCGTGTACCGTGGTGACCGCCACGTCCTGGGTGCAGATGGGAACCGATAATGGGTCCTCGAGCCGGCCCCGCTGCTAATGGTCCGAGACCTACTAGGCGCTCGGGGTGCACCGGTACTATCCCTAGGCCCGTCGGGGGCGCTCCCAAAGGCTGGCTCGAAACGGGGGGCCGTGCATATCTTCCTGAAAGGGAGGATCTAGGAGCACCGAGAGGACCTGTACTTTGACTTGATGGGCCAGGATTTGACCGCCCGGAGCCCATTGGGGTCGGAGGCTGCCCGACTCTTCCGGGACTAAATCTTTGGGGTAATTGTGAACCTGGAGATAGGATCCTGGGGAATGAAACGGAAGCGCCCCTAATATCGGCAGTGCTGGGCGATCGAAATCGAGAAGTTCGCGCCCTATATAGTCTGGAATTTAAACTCGGCATTGGAGTTGGGTTCCTTGTTCCCACGGGAGCCTGGCTCCCGGTGAGAGAATATAGAGCATCTGGGGGCACAAAAGAACTCGCCGACCCGCGGAGACTTTTACCCATGCTGGGGGGCTGGTGGTGGGTTCTTGGGGCCCAGGTGACCCTTTTTCTCTCACTGGGCTGTGCTCGTTCTTGGCCAGATCTGCTCCTCCTGCGCATTGGTGGGGTCAGAAACTGGCCCTGTGAGTATCTGTGAACAGGGTTGGTGGGATTCCTAAGCTCGTTGGGGTCGGGAGGATGAGGGCGGCCCTCTGAGACACCCGTTGCTCGCTCTTGAAAGAGGTGGGCAAGTTAGAAGTGCTGGAAATACTATCATATCTGGCATAGCGGGGTACTGAACCTATGGAGCCTCGCCTCTCCTGAGTTACCCCGGGGCTCCTCGGCCAAAATTCCGGGGGTCTGGAAAATTGACAGACGGGACCCGCAAATCTCCCAAGCTCAAGATGAATCGGACGACTAGTCTCCGCTCTAAAGGGATTTGGGCTTGATTCATCTGCACTCGAAACCTCCATCACCGTCACAACTGTAGCCTGTGCCTGCCCAATGGCAGCCAGCCCCTCCTGAGCCCCTTGCGAGCCCAGTGAGCTACCTACAAGCGCAGGAAGATCGGTCTCTCCTTCTGAGGGCTCGACTCCCTCTTCTATGGTGAACAGTGGGTTACCTCTTATTCCTTGTTTTAGGCAACTCCCATCGAAGCCCGAGCAAGAAAATTCCCTAGTCCATCCAGAATGTATCCCTTTCTCAAGAAATCGTGAGCCTGAACTGGAAAGCTCAAAAGGAAGTCGCCCCGACCCAAAAGTGGGCGGCACCATTGATAGAAGAGGAGGGGTGGAGGAGGGGGATAAGGACAATCAGCGTTCCCAACCGTCCAGTCCATCCGTCTTTAGGTAGGGTGGGGTAGACCGTAGTCCGTAGTCCGTAGTCCGTCATTTTCGGGGCGCTAGGACGGACTATGCCCCAGAGACCTCAGACTCGACGGAGTATGGGGGACCGCCGACTTGTCAATTTGATAACATGACTAAGCACGCAGAGGTAGGTAGCACTGTAGATTGAATGTCAAGATATTCTCGGAGAGTCTTGTCTACACTATTCAAATCTAAACTTCATGATGTGGACCCAAGCAAGCAGTACTCGTTGCACCAGTATAGTAATATTACTTGATATTGCCGACCTCGAAACCGCTTCATTCCAAGGAGTTCGGTTTTGGCATATCAAGTAGGTGCATCCAATACCTGCACCCAGCAATTTCCAAGAAATACTCAGTGACCTGGGGAAGTACAAAAACTGGATATGAAGTCTGCTTTGGTGTAAGTACTGTGTTTATGGAGGATCGAATACGGCGCACTTGTCACTATTATTGACACCGCTGTAAAAACGCAAAATCCAGTGGGCTGATGGTATCCCTGGGCCCCAGAACTGTGCGAGGAGTCTCAGCAAAATTACCGGACGCCAACTAGGCGAACAATCAGTTCAGCCAAATTGGAGCTCTATTAACAGTAGCAGTGCTGCCATGACCGCCCGCCCTCCCTCGACTACCCGTACGTCGAGCCCGTATGATAGGAACAAGATGAGAGATCTGGGGGAGATGATCAACGGGAAAGTGGAAGTTCATCCCAACGACCCCCGCAAAATAGAAGAGAATAAATAAATAAATAAAATGTCAATTTCAATCCTACGAAATGAATGAAAGTCTACTGGAGGGTGAAAACCTCCCTTTCCCCTTTCCCTCCATACACAACCCCCTCGAATCCCAAGCTTCCCAGCGCTCTCTCCCGGCGCCGCAATCGCTTATAATATGGTATGATATGATGGCAGAAGACGACCGGTGCCAAATATATCCTCCCAGGCGCTGCGGGAAGGGGAAGCCTTGGGGGTTTTTCCGACTCTGGGAGAGGCCTATTATTAGCATCACCATTTCGAATATAGTAGATAGGAGGCAGGTTGCGAAATATATCGCACGATCGAAAACAATTTGTGCGCGCACCTCTCCATTTTTTTTTAATTCTTTTGATTCCCCTTGTTTTCGGCGAGATAAAATAGATTCACTATACTAGTACAGTACTTGCTCAAGCTAAGTTAGGCTGGATCTATCTATCCATATTGGCCTGCATGCCCGGAGGTCTTCCAATTGTCCTTCACGGAGTTTTTACGCTATACCATTTTCTCCGTTTCGGGTATGATATGATATGGTATCTGCGAAAAGTATGATGGCGTATTTTCGCTCATTCCGACGGAAGATTCGAGAACGAGTGATCAAAGAAGAGAAAAATTTATGATATATATATATATACAAGGTGCCCAGCGGCAGCGGATTTTCCCCTGCATTTCCCCCTAGTCATCCCCCACAGCGCCCTGACGCCTGTTTAAAGACCGCTGCGCGGAAAAGACGGCCGTCCAGCCAAGCTATGGCTCTAGACGGACCACGATATACCGTCCCGTCCGGCCCAGGGCTCTTGGCAGTCCTCCGGCGGGGCCGCTGAGCCCCGGGACGGCTGAGAGCACTGAGGGTAAATGACACACTCCATCAAAATTCGACCCTATTTCCCGGGTCTTTATATCTATGGTATTATACACGAGTTGGCGCCGGAGCACCCGCCCCGGACAATGGGACCCCTCGAGTCTTCGGACCAGCATGAACATCCAAAACATCCCCCCTTAGCTCTTCCACCATAAACCCGATACGGTAGAGTCTCGGGGTGACGAGGGCTGGGGTGATTGGAGGATGCCGGGCAAATATATAAACAAAGGAAGGGAGGGAATAAGAACGGATCGAGGGTACAATAGATACGATAATGGTCCTCGGGTGAAGGACACTCGGCAAAATGCGGGAGGAGAAAGCGCGTCATGGAGTATCAACGTACCGATATATATATGCTTTCGAGAGATTGGAAGAGTCACGACACCTTGGTCATCGAGAAGCTATGTGCTCGCGCAGCGCACAGAAAGTAAGCAATGAGTTTAGTCGAGTGATATTATGTGAAGCGAATGATGGCCGTGAACCCATACCGGTAGTAATCGTGCGCAAGTGAATGCGGCATCACTCCTCCTCATCCAAGGAGCTTACCCGCCCAACGATTCCCAGGCAGGCCCCACCATGATGGCGAATCCTGCCACGCTAAATAGAATACGCGCCATCTTTGTTGGTACCCAAGCCATGGAAAAAGGGGCAGGCTCGCGGCAAGATACGATTTCACAAATATAATGTTCTCGCCTGAGATCCCCCCCAAGGTAATATGTACTCGAGTATAGACGGCGCTAGTCAAAAGTTCGCATTATCTAGCTTCCGGGCATCTGCAGCGTAATCCCGTGCGCCCAACCCACCCACAAAGCAACATAAGAAAATAAGAGTGAAAACCCGTGCATAATAAAAAATAAAAAGAAGTAAACCCCCCCCCCGGTATACAAAGCACCTATAACTTAGCCTTGGGAGCTAGTGCCGCCAATTTCTCTTCATAAAGGGCACCAAGCTCTTTCTTGTACATTTTCGCAACCGGGGGCCTCTTGAGCTTCAAAGTTGGTGTCAAGAGGTCATTCTCAATTGTGAAGGGGTCTATTCGGAGCTGGATATTCCTAACCCTCTCATACCCGGTCATCCCAGTTTTCTTCGCGACCCGGTCCATCTCGCGGAGGACAGCATGGATCACTTCCTTATTATCACAGGCCGCCTTGATAGCCTGTTCGTCAGTTGCAGAGACAGTCTTCTTGAGGACTTTGCTAGCAAAGCTTGAAAAATGATCTCTATCGACACCAAAGATGGCAACAAGGAATGGCTGAAGTGAATCGCCGTAGACTAAAGCTTCTTGTTAGCTCCTGGATAGTTGTACAGGAAGTCTGACTAACCATATGCCTGAGCGAAAAGATTCATGTTTCCAAGATAAGTGTTCTCCACCTTTTCGGGAGACACATATTCCCCTTGAGCAAGCTTCAACAAGTTCTTAACACGATCAATCACCTTGAACCGCCCCAATTCGTCAACCGAGCATATGTCTCCCGTTGCAAACCAACCGTCCTGATCAAATACGCTAGCCGTCGCCTCCGGCGCTCTATAATAAGTTTTAAAAACTGTGGGACCCCTTGTCAAGAGCTCTCCGCGGGGATATGGCTTGTCCTTACTAGTGTACCCCATATCGGGGACATCTCTGAGCCGGACCTCAACGTTGATACAAGGAGGTCCACAGTTTCCGGCTGAGTTATCACCGCCCAGCTGGCCGATAGTCGCAGCATAGGTTTCAGTCATTCCAAAGCCTTCGTAAAAGCTGTTTGCAAAGACCACACGAAGAAACGAGAGGACCGTAGGTGAGATTGGTGCAGAACCCGTTACACTTGCACGGAGTCGATCAAAGCCAATTCCCGCCCTGACCTTATTTGTCCAGATGCGGTCATAGAACATGTGCTTGTTACTGCCATTCTTCTCCATATTTTCAAGTTTGGCATTCACAACATGACGCGATAGGGCGCCTCTAATTCCAGGCTGTTCAACCGTGGCAGCTTTAATCGAAGTATGAAATCTATTGTAAAGACGTGGGACAGATATGAAGGTGGTTGGGCGCAGCGCCTTGATATCATCCAGAAGCTCAAGGACATTACCATGGAAGTACCCAATAGCTGAACCTCCCCACAAAGCGACTTGCTCGGCCAGACGAGCAAAGATATGGGCTAATGGCAGGTACGAGAGCATTAGGTCTGTTGGCCCACCGTGGATTGTGGTAGTCATCGCACAAGTGACAGCTGCCACCGCGTTGCCATGGGTGAGCCATACACCCTTGGGATTTCCGGTTGTGCCTGATGTATAATTTATGGTTATGGGATCATCCCGGGTTGGGGGTACGCAGGGCTTTGGGTGTTGTTGTCCAATGGATTCGACTTCCAAATCTTGTCAGCTCCATTTTCGGAAATTAGGTTAAAGGGTGTTCAGAAAAAAGAAAAAGAAATCAGAGCTATGATACCTTCTGTCAACGAGTAAATTCTGATACCCTTCTCTTTCGCCCAAGCGTCCAACAAAGCTTTCTTAGTGTTTCCAGAGGGTTCTCTCTCCTGCTCAAGGGGATCAAGAGAAACGATGAATCTGAGGGTTGGTAATTTGTCCCTCATAGAAAGTAGGGTAGGAACATGCTATAGGGAGTTCGGTAAGTAAGCAATCAACGTAGAGGTATTATAGATATATACGTTTAAGCTACAAACAACAGAGGGAAGCTCGGCATGATTGATAATATATTCCGTAGTCTCCGGTCCCAGCGTATCGTAGATACTAACGGTATAAAGCGATTGGGACATGGCTGCTAAATCGGTAATCTGCCATTCCGGACGATTTTGTGACCATAAACCAATACCAAATTGCCCCTCGGTAACCTTTTATGCTCAACTTTAGCCCCAAAGTTTTGAGGACACCATCCCGGAAGAAACTTACACCATGAGCAATGTGCAGATAGGAAAGGCCAGCGCCTATATCCGCACGTTTCCTCTGGACAGTTACATAGTTCATCCAAACATAAGGACCCCAGGCGCCGGTTGCATTGTTCTGTTCTCGCCATCCTAAACAGTTGTTGTCAGGCCATTTTTGACCTATCAAGCATCCGTCAGTCCACAGTAATACACAGCGTGAAGTATGGGAGGAGGTCGCACAAGCCGCTTCGAAAGCATCATGAATGGTGTTTATCTAGAGATGCAAGCATACATTAGCAATTGCTCATTCGGGCCGGATGATAGGGCACTGGGAAGGTCTTGTCGCGACCCCCAAAGAAGCAACCCTAAGGGGGACTTACCCTTGGGTCCAGAGATCTCATTAACTCCCCTTTAGGGTCGGCGCGCCAGTGACGAAAGGCTGGCGTGTGCCCCTCCTTCTCAGATCCAGCTACTGGGACAGCATGAGGGCTCCCAGGAGGAGGGAGAGGGAGAAGGGTCTTTCCATACTCTAGGGCCGGATCCGTGCACATGGTGAATCGTGAAGGCGAGAGAGGACTACGTTAACCAGCTTTCAAATCCCCGGGATAACTATAACGTCTAGGGTGACTGAGGAAGGGGAGAGAAGAGAGGTAGGGGAGAGGGAGGATCTGGGGTAAGTCTGAAAGGGAGAGGAAACGGGGTTCAGGTGCGAGAACGTGGATTCAGGGTTTGTTTTTCTTTTCTTTTTTTTCGGTGAAGCCGAGGGCACCGAGTCCCGAGGAACATTTTACGGGTGCATGACTGCTGATAATGGATTCTATGGCATCGGAAGGAAGGTCGTAGGCTACAGGGCGATCGTCACATGCTGAGGGTGGATAGTGCTATGGGAGTTGGGATCGTTCAGCAGAACAAAGCCGGAAGCCCCCTACCGGTGCTGCGCATGGAATAATATCATTATATCCAAAAGAGTGAGACGCACCCATTGTCACAGGTCACAGAAATTTCATTGTCACGCTCCACAACATCCGGCCGTAGATATAACGGAGAGGCTCGCCTTCCGCAATCCCCAGAAATATGGAGATACCGGTATCACAGGTGAGGTGGGTAAGGTAAACTTAATCAGATCTTGTACAGTGCTGTGGCCGCTCGCCAGCGAACCAGTTGGCCGCCATAGAGAGTGATTCTGTAGAATTAACGCCTTATTCTTCGCCGACAGTGAATCTAGCCTACCGGAATCCCACCAAAAATGACAAATTTGCCTATCAGTGTCGGTACCGGCGCTTCAGGCTTTGGCAAACCTGACCACACCCGGCATTGGTCCCGATTGAGGCTGCTGCTGTGGATTTGACTAGCAGCAGTCTGATACTAACTTATCCCTCCGTCTGATTCCGGGTTTCGTAGTCCTATCGGCGGGTTCAAGAGAGAAAAGGGTATCATAAGTCAAGGTCACAAAAGGAGGGGGGCATCGTTGCAGCACGGTACAGTACTTGTACTGTACGATGGCAGTTGGTGTTGTTTGGATTAGACCATGTGAGCCCTCAGGGAGGTTCGGCGATATTTGGCAGCAAAGGCAGCCTGCAGTCGACGACACCAGAGAGCCAAGCCATGCCATGCCGTGCCTCGCTGAGGGTTCACACGGTCCAAAGTTCTGAGAACCCCAAGCGAAGAACTCAGCACGTTCCAATGCAATAACTGATCTCTCTCGCTCTCTAAGCTCCGTGTCACAAGTCAACTTCTCACGGATTCAGATGGTGATTTTGACAGGGAGAGGGCAAAATCATCAGATACATACAAGTATCATACCGTAAGCTCCACCCCAGGGCACGCGAGCCAGCTGCCGGGACTCAAAAGTTGATGCAGGAATGGGGCAGGAACCAGGACCGTGCTCTGCCCAAAGACCCAAGGCCTCGGCAGGGCATGAATCCTCCGCTTCCAACCCTTGACTGTCCTACCAGTACCGTGATCCCATTAGCAGCACCCCCTCTAAGCAGCTATCCTATAACACGCCTCCCAATCCAAGTTCCCGAAGCAAATCAACACGGTTACTCGTAGGAGAGTGGAGCACAAGCACGCAAACGGGAAAGCATCATACTCCAACCGTGCCGGTGTCACAGCTGCTATGGACCTGCTTACTCCTATCCGAATCTCAGCTCTTTCCCCCTCTTCCCAACAAAACGACACCCCCCTTCTCACTGCTGTTACCCAGCCGGCCGATTCCCCCGAAGCCCCTATCACTGCGGCGTCCATCCCCCGGTCCATATCCGATCTGGATGATATCCTTTCCATCCTCCGCTCAAGGCCCTCGGCTGAGCTCCTTTTCCGAATCCTTGTTCTACTAACTGCAGACGTCCAGCCTCATTCCTCGTATGACATTCGTACCCCTACGCCGAAGGCTTCGCAGGTTGTCAACACTCTGCTGGAAATTACTGTACCCGACTTTTGGAACTCCCTTCCGAAAAAAGAGAAAAGGCAGCTAGCAGAATGCCTGAGATCCATCACGGGGCTTGGAGGAATCGTTTCGAGGCTTCGACTTTTGTCCAAAGGCAAGAAAGATACACCAAGCGACAGCTCCTTCGACATGCGAATGGAGGAACTTTTTGATCTTCTGCACTCGGTTTTAAGAACCAAAGGCTTTATTCATCAAATATGGGAGTGGGGGAGCCGCGCTTCGTCGGATTCCAAACAAGCAGTGGCTTGGAAAGGATTTACCTCGTTAATAGCCGGTGGTAAACTCCTATCCGTTGCCGCAGAGGCTGATAGACTGCTAGGCATAGGTGATGAGGGGGTGGGAAGATGGATAGGGAGCGAATCCTTATTCATACCCTGGCTTGGTCAGGAGATTGCTTGGGCTAGTTTCAAAATTGACATTACAAACGAAGCCGAGTGGAAGGCTCTGAACTCAATGACTGTGAGGGCGCTCGGTTTGGGTCACCGTGGTATGTAACCACACCATTCGCACAAGTAGTTTCTGGCCTACCGCTCGGAAGCAAATCTGATGTCAATCGGTCATAGATGAGTTCGTGGAAAACCTCAGTTACCCTCATATTCAACCTGAAGGTGGACTAGAGAGACTACATAAATTGATATCTTCTCTTCCGGCGCATAACAAACATACATATCTGACCTCTCTACTCCGTAAATTATCGTTGAAGCACCTCTCTATATCGCCGGGGATGTATCAAGAGAGCGAATGGTGGAAGGGAGATGCTGCCAGGGTATCGTCCGTTGCGGGTCTCATAGACTCTCTGGTGGGGTGTGATGACGATCTCCAAGCCTTAGTAGTAGAATGGTTGGTCGGTAGTCAAGGCGGTGGAATCGGGGAGCCGATAGGAATTCGGAGAGCCCTCATCGTTCTTCTAGCGAAGGATGCTATGACCCTTAAAGAGTTGTTCGAAAAGAGTCTACAACAATTCTCAAACCAGCTATGGATCAAACACGCGCCCATATTGCAGCAGGAAGGTTTGTTTGACCTCTCTTTGCACCTGGTTTTCTCGTCAGCCCGTCCTGGTGGTCGGGGGTATGCTTCTGGTGCATTTACTTGTTACTACTATAAATATACTATATGCTTATTCTTTCCCTCCTGTCCCATTTTTTAAAGTGAACGCTCAGATACTCCTTCTCTGTGCTGGATATGTCCATCGCCAAATACCTGCGTTTATGACCCGTATGGCGCGCTCTTCGACATTCCTGAATGGAATATCCAATCGGATTGGAGCCACATCCGAACGGGCCCGATTCCTTGGAATGGTTGTCGGGGAGTCTTTCTCTGGTCTCGCCGATAAAGAAGGGAGCAAGATGAGCTTCGGAGTCCACGAAACTTCCACAGAAGAGGCCAAATGGTGGAAGGACATCCCGAGTATAGAAGACACAGTGGGGTCGGCATCAGGTCTACTAACTCCTTCAGAATTAATTGTCAACAAGAAAAAGCAGCCAACCATCCAGTCAACGGCACAGATGACTTCGACGATCCAAGTGATTAAAGAGGTAAAGGATGAAGAGGAGGGAGGTGACAATGACGACGACGACGACGACCTGATGCCCTACGCAAAGCCGGATTCTGATCCAGAGGACTCGGAAGAGGATGCAGCAGATGTTGTCAGAAAAAAGGATACCGCACCAGTGTAAGTTTCCCTGGTCACGAACCATCACTCACTAACAAGAGTAGTTACATCCGAGATCTCTTATCTATGCTACGTGATACAGAATCCTACGACCGTCAACAACTATCTCTAGGATCTGCCGCCTCTCTCATCCGACGGAAGGCGGCTTTCGGAAAAGAACTCATAGATCACGCCCCCGAGCTCACCTCATACCTCGCGGGGATGCACGACAAATACGACATGGACAACTTCCAAGAGATGCGTATGCAAGGTCTTATTTCATTGGTTGTTTCCCTTCCGGAAATCGTGGGGCCACTGCTTGCAAAGCTATTCTTCGAAGGGGATTACTCTATGGGACAACGCGCCGGTATTCTATCTGCAATCGGAATGGGTGCAAGAGAGTTGGCCGGATTTAAAGATGATGACCTTCCACTCAGCACCGAGTCGGCAAAGGGGAAGGGCAGCACAGACCTATTTCCTTCGAAGCGCCTTCCTGCCAAGGGAGACGCCATATGGGGCAATGATAAGCCCAAAACTCCATTAGAAAGAATAACTGGTACCCTGGAACGGCTCATGATCCAACCCATGGCAGCAGAAGCAGCAGATAAAGCAGCGGGGCCAAAGGCCCTGAGAGTGCGCGTATTCTCTAGCAGAATTGAGGTGGAAAAGAAACGTGCAAAGCCTACGGAGAACAAACTAAGCAAAGTAGTTGCCGAGGCTTTCTTTTTCCCATTGACCGGAAGATGGTGGGCCGCATTGAAAGACTAGTAATCCCCACCCTCTCTATTTCTACACTTCACAATATATCTAACACCAACAGCTCCGGCCGTGGGATCCACTTTACCCCTTTCCTCCTAACAAGCTTCCTCAAAACTCTCGGCATCATCCTCCACGCAACCGGTCCATCCGCACCCCCGCTTCCGCAAATGACCAGAGAAATCTGGGAGATCACATTCAACCTCCGCCACACGGATGAAGAAACCGTGCTGGAAGGACTGCTGTTCACATTGCTAACGATGCTGGAGCTAAACTCCGAGGACGGAGTGGGGCTCGCGAGAGATCACCCCAAGGAGCTTATCGAGGTGCAGGAATGGCTCGGTGGGATCGTTGTTGCTGGAAGGGGCGGGAGTAAGGTTCTGGGACTAGCCTCCGGTGCACTGCTAAGGGTCGAGGCTATTTTCAAAGAGTTCCAGAGGAGGATTATGGGGGAGATTGTCAGGGATGGGTAAAGTCACAGAGGATCGCTCGGTGCCGGGGAAGAGCTATTGTTGGAAGAGATAAACCGGTTGTTTAGCCCCCTGGGCTAGTATTCAGTTGATTAGTAGCCTGAGTCAGGGAGTCTCCCAATCTGTTCCCGGAGCTGCACTGCGCGCTCAAAGATGGCCTCTCGCTTTCTGTCGCCCTGTGAAACTGTAGTGCCGAGCGTCCAATATCATATCACCCAAGTCAACTATTGAGAAAGATTTGAAGACAATGCAGAAACTGTTTTCTCCTTTTGTGAAGCTTTGGGAAGAAAACCCTGAGTCAGAGCCCATACCAGCTCTTACCTATCGAGCCTGTAGCGCCCAACTTGAAAGCCCCGGCTCAGTGCCATGAGCCAGAATATCAGAAGCCATGAACATTGTATCGTAGCACGCTTCCGCTACTGGCGCTTGGCCCCCTTAGGCTACACCCCCCCCCGACCCACAACTCTTCCGAATCATGTCTTACTTGAGGCTAACCCCTCCTCTTTTCATCATTGACACCGGTATTCCTATTACGATCAAAGTTACTCCTTTGGACATGAAAGGGCTTGTGTTTATAGTAATTATCAGTGATCAATAATATATAAACCGTTATCCCAACCCCAGACAAGAAAAGGATCTAAATCCACCCACCAGCAGGATAAGCATCCGTTCACAGAGCAACACTATGTGGAATACCCAGCTGGCGCAGTGGCTAACATGCCAAGAACCAATTAACCCCTGTGCAATTACCAGGAGTCCAGGTTCAATTCCCCTCAGAGCGAGTTATTAAACAATCCACCATGCAGGGCAGGAGAATTGAGGAAGCCTGCCCTACGGGAACCAGGAGATTAAAGACCTTAGTCCTCTTCAGGGAGGCTATAGCGCAACTCAGGCCTGCCATGATATGCATACGAGGTGGCGGACTCCGGCTCTGGACCAAGCCCCGATCGTAGAGATTGGGCTTGCGATCGGCGGGGTAGCAGAAGATATAGGCAATTTTAAAAGAAGCTTTTGCCCCATTTGGTTTGTAAGAGTGAGGGAAGCGACCTTAGATATACTCCCTAGCATGACACGAAAACGGATGAGCTAGCCTATGAGGGTGGGTATTTAGAGCCAGACCTCCCTTTCCGGCTTGATCGCCTTATAAACCAATTGCCTCTTTTACAGAGAAGGAAGCAAGGATACTATACATATAGGTGCTACTAGAAAGATACATGAGGTCTGTGAAACATTGGAACTGCCGCAGGGAATCTCAAACCCCTCCCAGGAGCTGTCAAAGAACCTAGCCACTTGATGGTAATCAGTATCATTTAAAACTCTACTTGCCAGGGAAAACACGGCAGTCCGGGCAACCCTTGTCGTACACCGCAGTACAGTTATTGCATCCAGAAGTACAGGTAATGCACGCGGCTCACCCACACACACCCAGGCCAACAATTCGGAATCTATCATAATATTTCAGGCGGGTATTTAGTCGAGAACGGCTACAATTATGGGGTCTCCAAACCTCTTCCCAGAAAATTCTTGCACGCTCATACGCTATCACTCGTTTCTCTTGCTCCGTCCTCGTGGTGGTGTCATACCGCCGGGCATTCGATATCCTTTTATGATATCATGCCTAAATCAAGATTTAAGGACCACCGGTACCCAAAGGCACCGTACAGGCTCTTTCCGTTTTGTATATATATAAGGAATTTGTGGATTTAAATCCATATTATCAAATCATATCATACCTCGGGGATAAGATTTTCCCTACAGCCATGATATCAAGTTACCCTACACCACTACCATCCCAACCGTCAAACATTGCCCCACTACTACCCCACCAACCACGCACCCAAATCTCACCCAATCCCACCCCGCGCCCTTCCCCCCCTGTAATGGCATACATCTGCCAATCCTGCCTCCGTCTCCCACGTTGCTCAATTCCCCTCCGAGGATTAACGACGACGACATCAACTACCCCACCACCGCCACCACCTGCAGACTTCGAAACCGGATCATTCCGCAAAGACCTGAAGAAGAGGATAAAATCCGAGCACAGGTCCCGCCAATCCCAAAGGCGCGGCGCCACCTTCCCCCCAGCATACACGGTGACCTGCGGTCTGGAGATCCACGCGCAGCTCAACTGCGCCAGAAAACTCTTCAGCTCGTCAAGCACGAGCATCAGTGCACCTCCAAACACGCACATAGCGCCCTTCGATGCCGCTCTGCCGGGGGCGCAACCGAGACTGAATAAATCCGTCCTGTTACCCGCGCTGAGGGCGGCGATCGCGTTGCGATGCCGGGTGAACGAGGTGTCCAGGTTCGACAGGAAGCACTACTTTTACTGGGACCAACCGAGCGGGTACCAGATCACGCAGTTCTACTCCGCCCTCGCGAATGACGGGTACGTGGTGCTATACCCGCATGACACCCCGCATGCGAGCAGTGAAGGTGTGCGCGTACCCATTCGCCAGGTCCAGTTGGAGCAGGACACTGGAAAGACGATCGCTAGCGCTAATGTCTCGCTGGTGGACCTCAACCGCGTTGGTGCGGGGCTCGTGGAGATCATTACGGCGCCGTTCGACGTCCCCAGTGTGGAGTTTGCTTCGGCTGTTATGAAGAAGTTGCAGGCTACGCTGCGTGCCGTGGGGGCTTGCGTGGTGGGCATGGAGTGGGGGGGCCTCCGCGCTGATGTTAACGTTTCCGTGCGCCCCAAGGGCGTGCAAGCGCTGGGGAGGCGCTGCGAGATTAAGAATTTGAGCTCGCTGAAGTTGGTTGAGGAGGCGATCACCGCTGAGGTGGAGAGGCAGGTGCAAATCTTGGAGAACGGCGGGGCGGTCGAGGGTGAGACGAGGGGTTGGGACATCGAGAGGGGGACTACGAAGAGGCTTAGAGGGAAGGAGGGGGAGGTGGATTATAGGTACATGCCTGATCCGGATCTGGGTCCTGTGATCGTTGTGCCGGGGGTTGTGGAGAGTGTTAGAGAAGGACTACCACCGCTGCCGGACGAAATCCTGGAAAAGCTCACGGGAACGGAATATCACTTGAGTGTGAAGGATGCGCAAACATTAATGATGTGGGACGAGGGAGAAGTAGGGGTAATATCCTACTACAAAGACGTCGTCGGAAAAGTCACCACTGCTCTAGGAGCTCTCGCAGTAGCAAATCAAAAGAAAGGCAAAGAAGTCGGAAAAACAGTAGGAAACTGGTACTCCCCCCCCCCCTCCTTCCCCTTAACTTTCCACCCCCCAACTCTAACATCCCTAGGCTAATTCACGAACTCGGCGGAACACTAACAACCCATTCCCTCCCCTGGTCCCTCAACCCCCTCACAGCAACCACCCTTTCATCACTAATCATCCACCTCCTAACCAACAATATCACCTCTTCGACGGCAAAATCCCTCCTATCAACCCTGTTCTCTCCCGGCGAAACCAGAACAGTAGAGCAGATAATCGAGCAGGAGGACCTCGCGATAAAACCCTTGTCGGAGGCGGAGCTAGAGGAGGTTGTGCGCCGGGTAGTGACGAGTGATGATGACAGTGGGCGGAGCGTTAGCGTTCTAGCGCGGATCCGCGGCTTGCGAGATGAGGACGGGGAGAGGGGGGAGAAAAAGAGGAAGGGCCTTGCGAGTTTCTTCGTCGGAAAGGTTATGAAGGAGTTGGAGGGGAGGGTGAGGGCTGAGAAGGTGGAGGGTGCTGTGGAGAAGATCTTGAGGGAGATAGTCTAAGGCAGGAGTTTTCTTTTTCCGTCGACACCCCGGAAGGGTGTGGGAGGGGATGGAGAGAGAGGTCGAAGTGATGCTAGGGGATCGACATCGGGTTCGGGATAGAAATTAATAGTGACACCGGCGCCCGCCAGCAATGATAGAGGGAGGTTAATATTTAACACCCTTAGACTCAGCCTAGGGGTCATAATCTTCACCTACTATCACTCGAAACTCGATCTCGGCTCGGTCAAGGTTTTAGGACACCAAATTCTAGAAACGGCTCTTTCGCGAGCCTTACCGGCATAGTGCGACTCAAAGAAATAATCCCCCCACACCGGACCCTCCAGACCATTAGCCTCAGGATATCGAGAAACCATATTTCAATCAATGCACGCTAAACATATCGTACAAGCACAATCAAAAGCCCATCCGGCGACATGAAAGAATCCCGAAGGAGAAGAAAAGCAACTTCCAGTAGCACTTCCATTCCACTCCCAATGGGCTCTAGCAGAGTAAAAACACCGCTCAATCCTCCCATCCATAACATTACACCCGCAGTCTCTAGTACCAGAGATGAATCCGACTCTCACCCCAGCGAACCCCATATCTCCCGTTCCCCATCCCCTTCACCCAAGTAAAAGCTCATAAATAATCAATAACGAATTAATCCCGATGAGCGGTACTACACCCGCATTAGCCCACATCCCGCCATCGCCACCCGCCGAAGCGCGGAAAGAGAATAACTCACTCCTCATCAACGTCCTCGTCGCCGAAATCAGATTCATGGTCTTGGCCTTAATGCTCTCGTTTGCGGCGATCTGCTGCTGCATTCCGAATGTCTGCGGTTCTACGGGGGTGGCAGTACTCCAGCCAACTACGCAAAAAACACAATTAGCGAATGTGGCCAGCTTCGTCGGGGAGGGGGGGGGGGATACTTCTCGCCAGGAACCGGTCTTCTGAGAGGATTGCTATTGCGTTTATCATTAGGATTATCACTACGGCAGTTGTTAGTTGGGAACAAGGGCTGGGATGGAGAGGAGGGGGGGAGGACTTTTTATCAGGGGTATTAGGCCGAAGAACATTTTTGCGGAATTTTTGGGCGTTTGAGATGGCTGTAGTGGGGGGTGGCTGTTCAGGTCGGTGGAGTAGCTGAATGAAAGGTGAAAATGAATGAGGTAGCTTCGGTTTACATGTTCTCTAGGTATGATACGAACAGCCGCGACGTTTCAAGTTGCGACAGGGTAACAGATACACTTCATATCACGTGATCACATTGAATGCTTGAGGAAGATGGCGGGAGTGTCTAGCGGTCTAAAAATCATAAAACAACCATAATACGATACCTCAGAGACATGGACGAGAATTTCGTAACGGAACCAAAGCAGCTATTGATACAAGAAAGAGCAGGTAATAAAATACATTCTAACCTTAATTGTCACCTAATGCCGGTTATCCCGAAATAGAAGCCTAATTTTTTGAAAATTGAGAAATCCCTCGCCTGACCGTTATAAGGCACAGAAAGTAATATAAAACAAAGTAGGAAAGAGAAGTAACGGAAGGAAGGGAATAAAATAAAATGAGAAGAGAAAAAAGCCAAATCCATTTCCTTAAACGCCCCGCCAATTACCTAACCGATGATCATGCCGCTCTTTTTTCCCTTATTAGCAGCTTGCTTCTTAGCTTTCATGCGACGGATGATATCGTCTCCTGCTGCGCCGATAGGCCTGGCATATGCGTTGTGTCCTTGGACAACACGGCTAGGGGGAGCGATCTCGTATGAGCGAGGCATGGCTTGAGGAACGCGAGTGCGGTTCTTGTTACGATCAGGAGGGGCGAGAGGGTTGGATTCTTCATTATCGCCACGCTGCTTGAGACGGGGAAGGCGGGAGTCACTGGAAAAAAACCTATATATTAGCAAACATGCGACCAAGGAGCTCGGGCCGGGAATACGAACCCGTCATGAGCCATGGGAATTTCTCTGGAATGGTAATCGTCGCTTCTGCCTAAAATAGGACGAGACCAGTCTCTAACTAATCTATTGGCTTCGCGCTTGATGTGCAATTGAGGCCTCTTGTCCTTGGTGTAGAACATGACAACTTTCCCGATACCACTCTCGCGAAGGTAGTCGGTGGTGATCTTCATCTTGCCCATAATCTCGAACATGACTTTCTGGATGCTGTATGCTGGGAGAGCCTTATTAGGGAGAGGTTCCAGCCATCTCTTCATAGCCTCCAAGAGGTTATTGTCCATTGCAGTCGCCATAAGATTTGGGCGTTGGAGAATGTCTTTAACCTCTTCAAGCATCGCCAGCTTATGCACAGCTTGTTGACCGTTGACGATCGCCTCCTGGTCACGATTTGCAGCGTCCATCATACGCTGTTTCAAAGCAATGATCAAGTCGTCGTTCATTTCCTCAAGGTCCTATATCCAAAATAATTAGAGCAGCTTCAGGGCACCAGGGTCACAATTAAACATACTTCACCCTTCTTCTTCTTCTTCTTGGGGCCCTTTAGGGCGGCATCCATGCGCTGGTCAAGCTCCCTCCTTGCTTCTGCATATTATGTCAGCGACGATTGTGAAGCAACCCATTGGAAACCACTCACTCTCTTCAGCAGTCAGCTCCTGTTCCTGCAGCTCCGGTTCACCAGCACGTTCTTCAACAACATCCCTTCTTCTCTTAATATCCCGTCTCCTCTTCTCCTTTTTGCCAGATTTCTCTGGGAGTTGATTCGGATCAAGCTTCTTTTTGTACTTTCCGATCGTGTGAACGGTCTCCTCATCGATAGGTACGATCCTACCGATAAGGGAGTCATCAAAGTCGTGGAAGATCTCTTCGTCGATATCGGAAAGGACAGATTCATTGTCTGAAGCTTTAGCAGCCCCCTCATGAGCAGGGCTAAGAGTGTTGAGGTTCTCCTCCGTAAGCGCACTGGGGGGCGGCGAGCCGCGACGCTCAAGGGTTTCGAGTTCCGACATCAGAGTGTCTGTAGCTGTTTCTCTATAGGACGGTGGATGGAAGCGGGGTTGAGTGGAGCTTTAACGGAGTTGAAAGATAGATACTGATTGATCGCGGGGTGGGTGGCGAGCAGTTGTGGGTTGAGGTTTGTAACTTAAGGTCTTGTGTGCCGCTAACTTTCGGAGGCGTGAACCTTTGCCAAGGCAGCGATGCACAAACCTTAGCACCTGACAAAGAAAGCATGCACAGTGCCAAGACTTATGATATATCCTGTCCCCAATCAAGGAAATCCGTTTGCAGCCATTCTCCATCCAACCTCAACCACCAACCCTTGACGAAAATCGTCTCGAATTCGCCAAAGTATGTTCGGAGGTATGACATGATACTATCATCAAAATTTGATACTCTTGGGAAACCTATCATATTGATTTGCTAACGAGTTCCCTCAGCCGGCCCCCCACCACTATCAGCGGCAGAAATCAAAGAGCAAGAACGAGAAGCAAGAAGCGCCATTCAAGGAGCTGTTAAGACTTGTATCTTGCTCTACTTGTGTATGTTTACCCTCGGTGAGACAGGTCGCTTCAGTGATACTGATTGTCGTTTAGCGCCCTTTGTTGTCGATTATGTTAAGAGCTTCCTTTAGAAAGTGCGCTCACCACACACAATATAAGTTTACGCACCCAACGATTCTTTCATTGTGCATGCTCAATCAACAAGGCTATGGGCTACGGGGTAGAAGCATAAATCATCATTGAGGGCAAAGCGCCTTGCATTATTTGTACATCTCCAGCAGGCCGTCCCGCTAAGGAAAAATAAAAATTGCCGCACATCTATCGTACATTTCTTTTTTTTGAAACAGATACCATTAATCCCCGCCCGTTGGGAATGGGTTGCGGAGGTAAGATTGAATGAAACCCCGGTATTGGTTAATCGAAAGGGAAAAAAAAGCCAGACATTATCACACTCACAGGACCCCAAAAGACGAGACTAGAGTCCCCGGGGTCGAGACTTTTGTTCTTCTTCCCATTGGTCAAATGCCTTCTCAATATCTCTGACCTCCTTGTTGAGATGTTCCAAGCCTGCCGCGTTGGTTTGCAAAAGCTATTTCGTGGTACCGTTAGCCACCCATAAAACGTGGAGCATTTGGCGAGAAGACAAACCTTTCCGGCAGTTTGCAATTGTTTTTCATCCCAAACAATTTCGACCTTGCCAACTGTAGCCTCCATCATGCGCGCCTGTTCACTAACAACCATCATCCTAGCCCAAATCTCATTCACTCTGCCCCTCACTGCTGGATCCCATACAGCCCTTGAAAGGGCTTCTAGACGCTTTTTCAACTGCTCCTCCTCGGGCTGGAGAGCATAGCCCCTATTCTTCATCACCTGAACCTTGGCCGCTAGAGATAGAGCCCTCCGGGAAAGGGCGGTATGTCGACGACGACAATCCTCAAGTTTGATACTTGTCATCAAATCATGGCGGCTTTGAAGGGCAGCTAGTTTGTCCTGAATCTCGTGAAGGCGATGTCGGAAAAGGTTAACCTGCTGCTCTTGAGACTTGACACGGTGGTCAAGGTCCTTGAAGCCTTTGGCGAGGACAGGAACAGATCTACAGATAACAGGATTAGCATGCTCTTCTAGAGCGTGAATAATAAGAATGAAAAAAATAGAACACACCCTTTATTGGGTCTCTCGACCCAAGCCTTCTCCCATTCCGCCAAATCGTCAGCCGGAGGTTTTTGGTACATATTTGCCCTATCTTCTCCAACGTGATTATAGAGATAATATTTGAAGGCATAGTCTGGATGTCCCGTATCCCAGGCGTTTTTTATTCTACCAAGTTTATCGACGATCACATTTGCGGCTAGTCATAAAATTAGTGCTGGGAGCATCCGATGGGCGTTGACGCAGCACATACACTGTTGTTGAATTTGCATGGTCTGCGGCATCATTGAAAACATAGGTTGCTGCCCATATCCACCCACAGTAGAATTCATATAGGATCCTTGCTGCTGCCCTTGATTTGCAGCCGAACTGCCAAATAGTCCACTCTGTTGTTGCTGCTGGGGTTGAGCTTGTGCCTGACCGAAAAGGCCGCCTCCGGTTTGTGGCTGGCCAAACAGTGATCCACTCTGCTGGCCGAATTGTTGCTGGGGTTGTTGATTTGATTGTCCTCCGAAGAGTCCACTACCTCCAGCAGGCTGACTCGACTGACCGCCAGCAAATAGCCCACCTTGTTGCTGCTGACCGCCGGACATCCCTCCACCTGTATTCTGCTGCCCGCCGCTGCCGCCGCCAAAGAGACCGCCACCAGTGCTCTGTTGAG
>LN891019.1:165844-194909 GCA_900010015.1 Tuber aestivum | reverse complement strand
AAAAGTTAGATTGAATTCGGACACCTGTACCTAGGAATTACACTCTCTACTTTCTGGCATCCTCTTGAACCCCTGAACCCTGACCCTGAACCCCTGAACCCCGAACCTCGTACAACTCGCTTCGGTTGTACCCCCGCACCTAGACCTCGTCTCCAGATTCCTGCCTATCCTGATCGTGGTGTGCCTTGGGCTACCCGACCCTCTGACCCTGTCTGTTACAGGTTTGTACAACTTGGAAGCAGCATGGTGTAGCCTTATTAGGGGTTACATCACTAAAGGAACACCTTCTATTGTCTTTAAAGAGTACTTTCAAATATACAAACTTGAATAATATAGTATATTCTAAGGTGCTTCTTTCATTTTTATTTTATATAGTATAACTCTTTTGCATTTCTGTTTTCTAACTTTACGTTCATTTTATTTGTTACTATGTTTTTATTTGTACTATTAATTACCTTAAACATTTTTACTATAATATCTTATTGATATCTATATTTTTATAGAACTCAACCCAGCCATGTATATGCCTCGAGTATCGAGGGGGAGACTGCTAGTATGGTATGGTACTGAGTATGATACTGGTATCATACGGTAGTTGGTGGGGTCCAGACCCACCCTAATCCAGTCGAGTCAACCCCTGCCCTGTCCAACCGACCCAACCCCAACCTAACCCAACAGAGTCTTTTCCAAGAGCCTCACTCCTGCCCTGTCCATCCATTCATTCACTCATCAGCCACCGCTTCATATCATATCATCAATCACTGCTCGAGTGAGGTACCCTACCTACCTACATACAACAAATCCTCACTAGCATTACCATTCTCACCCACTCACCACCTTCGCCTCCTCATACTTGAACAAAAACAGGCGTAGACAATGGGTAGTATCGGAATCCCAATAAAGCTCCTCAACGAGGCCCAGGTACCCTTCCCTTGCCCATCTCCATCCACCCCCAATCCAAATATCAACTAACCAACCGAACCCAGGGCCACGTCTGCACTCTAGAACTGACTTCTGGCCAAATATTTCGCGGCAGACTTTTCGAAGGCACTTGCCCTCCCCCTCCTACCCTCTTCCCCCCAACCCTCCCAACTAACCCATCAACGTGTCTGTGATAAACACAGCCGAGGACAATATGAACGTCCAACTCCGCGACATTACCGTTACAGCTCGTGATGGGCGCGTATCCCATCTCGACCAGGTGTACATCCGTGGCTCGCACGTTAGGTTTTTTATCGTGCCGGATATGTTGAGGTATGTCTTCCGCTTTGCCGGGTTAAATAAAGGCGAGGGGCGAAGGGGGGGCTAATGGGGTGTGATAGGAATGCTCCGATGTTTAGGTCTAGAGCTGTGCGCGGTAGGGGTGTTGGGTTGGCGAGAGGAAGGGCTACGGTTAACCGTGCGAGGGGCCAACAGAGCCGTGGGAGGGGGGCCTGATCCTTTGATGGGGGTGGGAAGCTGCGGCGGGGGTAGCAGAAGTGGTGGGGTAGAGGTGGTGTGTGGAAAGTAATGGTGGATTTCAATTCTCAGTGGGGTGTATAATATCAGTGATTGATTGACCATCTGCTACAGTCTGGAGTTCACCTAAACGCTTCTCCAAGTATCTAGTGTCATGATGCGCAGTGATTTGCTCGCATGGCGATGTCACGTGTGTAGTATCCATATGCTATCGAGTGCTATTTTTTCTTTTTCTTTTTCTTCTTCCCCCCCCCTTCTTCACCGAAGTGAGAGAACTAAATGTAGTAACAGCACGATATATACAAGCACGGTACAGTACAAAACAACGACGAAACTACAAATGGTAGCCTTTTCTATAAGAACCGCCCTAGATGCCAAATTGGCAGTGGAAAGAAAAAAGGGGGGGGGAAATATCAGAGCAACAAAAAAAAAAAAAAAGGAAAAAAACTCCAATCTACAGCCCAAAAGAAAGAACCCGTTGAAGTGAATAATGGGCCGAGAGAAAGAGACAAACAGCCATCCGGGGGAAAGGTGGAGCAGGGGAGTGCCCGCTTTTATCGCACAAAACCGGCGAATTAAGAATGTACTTGTAAAAAATGAAGCAAGGGAATCTAACTAGAAGTCCACTTCCGGCGGCAATCGGACCGTCTATCCATCGGGCGGGAAACCCAGCTTCCAACATGTTCGTTTATTCCGACCTAACCAACCGAAAAGCTCTCCCCACAGCCACACTGTTCCTCTAGAATAACCCATCAGCCCTCCAAAAGCAAGGGGGGGGGAAAGGGCAAAAACTCACTAATATTCGGATTTCGAAACACAAACTTTGCGCTAATCCTATCCTCAATCCAATCCATCTCGCTGCCAATAATGCTGAAGAGCGCTTTGGAATCGATGAGCACTTTAACCCCGTCCTGCACCACCTCCTCGTCAAACTTGCCGGGCCGGTCGACATACTCGAGGTGGTAGGCGAGGCCCGAGCAGCCGCGATTCTTGACCCCAATGCGGATTAGTTGGGGTGATGGCTGAGCGAGGAGGGCACGGAGGTGCTGGATGGCGGAGGGGGTGAGGGTTATTGCGGATTTACGGGGGCGGAGGGGCTTTTTCGTGCGCGCAGTTGCGGGGGCAGGGGCCATGGTGGTGGTCGGTAGGTCGGGCGGGAAGGGGATGCTGGGGTTGGGGGATGTGGCGGTTTGGAGGAGGCGCTTGGTGGGCGGGAGGCTGTTCTTGGTAGAGGAAGAGGAGGAGTATGGGCGCGAAAGGCGGGAGAGAGGGGCCAATAAGTGGCGGGACGCCAGTGTTCGGGCCGACATCTTGGGTCGTTCGTCGCTCTGTTGACTGGTCTGTGGATAGAGGAGTGGTTCTGTGGAGATAAAGGAGAGAAAGGAGGGAGGTAATGAAGGAAGGACGGTGAAGGAGAAGAAGCTGTCGAGAAGTGCCTGTCCAGGCCGGATGAGACTGGGGCTAATGTTCTGTATTCACAGCAATATAGAGGTATGATGCATAATATCATATAGTAAATGCGGGTATTGCTACAGTAGGTAGCTAGGGCTGCGGGTCGTGGATTCAGTGGTATGATACGGCAAGGTGGAGTGGGTTTGGGAGGATACTTGTAGAAGGGGGAAGGGTCGGCTGAGAAAAGGTAAAGGTCGTACCATATCGCGAGCACGTGAGTGGCGAGCCAATCGGGGTTGAGATGAAATCAGCAAGGGAAACTAACCCACGGTTTGGTCCAAGTTTGCCCAGGGTAATCTGGTCAGCACCGGTTCAAATGTGCTTTTGGCAACGAAAAAATTGCCATGATATATCCTGAGACTCGAGGGTTTTTCCCGGGATAGCGCGGGACAGGATCTGTGTACCGGTATCGGTATTCTACGTATGATATTTTAAAATAACTTGTGGGTGGTTGTGTCGGTGTGTGGGTTGGCTTCTCGAGTGCTGCGGTGGTGGCGGTGGTAGTATAATAACACGATTGGGCGGGAAGGTTTCGGCCTGCAGTTGGCTGGCTGGCTGGCGGGGTGGGTGGAAGAAGCTGCGGGGGAGATCAGGAACGTCAGAACCACACTGCAAGGCTATCATGCTCTGCCCTTGTTTAAGGAGCCAATGTCAGGTTGTGCGTTTGTGTGTGAGCATTCTTCATGGCGGTTCACCGCTACGAGTACCGTACAAGTACTGTACTTGTGCTCCTGACTTGAGAGTGTTCCCGTCCTCATTCTCATTCTCATTCTCATTCTCATTCTCACAGATAAAAGGGTCCTCCATGGGTGAACCGGTACCGCCCCCCCAGATTGCCTCATCGCATCAAGATTGCCAACCACGTTACCCCAACTCGCTATCAGAGACCGGAACCTCCCCTCCTTCCTTGATCAATACATTACCATACCGTACCCGTGATTCGCTGGAAAAACAATAATCCGAGCGCAACGGTTCACTTTTGAAACGCTGGCCTCAGCGGCTCAGCCAACCCACGAGACAACCGCTTGCTCAGGGAGAGAGTGTGTGTTGTCCAATCATATTGTGGCTTGGGTCACGGCTTAGGGAGGGCTCGAACCGATTACGCGTCAACCCGCACTGCACGAGATATGATACGAGTATTGTGCACTTGAAAGCTTCACCTCCCCCTCCTGCTCCCCATCTCTACACAATTCGCTCGGACCGGGAGAAGAGAGTGCGATATGATTTTCCTTACCACTATCTCTTTGCTCGTGTCTGCCGGCGTGGGAATTGCCACGCCGACGGGACGTCCGCTACCTTTGGTCATCTGGCATGGTCTTGGTGGGTTCTCCCGACGTGATTGTCACCCCTGCAAGCGGTGTGGGTGATTGACGGGTGAATGCTGAATCTTTTTCTGCCCCCTTAAATGTAGGTGATGCATACGACTCGGAGGGCATTCAGGGTGTTGCAAATCTAGCACAAAAAGTAACACCCGCTCCCCTTCTCCTTTTCATGGCGTTACTGACAACCCCCGCAGGTCCATCCAGGCACCTTTGTCCACTCAATCTACCTGGACCCGGATTCGGATGGGGACCGCTCAGCAACCTTCTTCGGCCGGGTCGACGAGCAAATCGCCACCGTCTGCTCGCAGCTCTCCGCAATCCCTGAACTCACGTCGGGCTTCAACGCCGTCGGCTTCTCCCAAGGCGGCCAATTCCTCCGTGGCTACGTCCAACGCTGCAACAACCCGCCCGTAAAAACGCTTATAACCTTCGGCAGCCCGCACAACGGCATCGCAGACTTCCTGGCGGAATGCAAGCCAACCGACTTTGTCTGTCGGACCGCGTCATCCGCCCTCCGCTCCAGCAAGTGGACCCCTTGGGTGCAGAACCGCATAGTCCCCGCACAGTACTTCCGGGATCCCGAGGATCTCGATGCGTACATTGAGCATTCCGCCTTTCTCGCCGACATTAATAACGAGCGTCCCGGCGAGCGCAACAAGACTTACGCGGAGAATCTGGGTAGCTTGGAGAGGTTCGTCATGCTCATGTTCGAGGACGATACCACCATTGTTCCCAAGGAGAGTGCCTGGTTCGCCGAGTTCAATAAGACCACCGGGGAGAGGACGCTCGTGGAGGATAGGGAATTGTACAAGCAGGATTGGATCGGCATGAAGAAGTTGGGGGATCGGAAACGGTTGGAGTTCGTGACGGCACCTGGGAGGCATATGGAGCTGAGCGAGGAGTTGCTGACGGGTTTGTTCAAGAAGTACCTCGGCGGGAGGGTCGATGGGGAGAAGATGGGGCTGTGGGTGCAGGGTGTGGGGTTCTGAGTTTTTTTAGTTTTTTTTTGGGTGGGTGGAATATTTTGACCCTCTTGTTTGTTGGGAGTGATAATATCATGTCATGTCATACTTGGCTTTCAACCTTTGTAGGTTCCTTCTGCACAGACCCTCCTATACCGACTTGCCGGTTATGCAGTTTGGCAGAGTTGGTTGATGTTTCGAAGGACGATATCAAATTCTGTTTTTTTTCTTCTGTAGAGTCCCTGCGCCCTATAGCGCGCCCAAGAAACCATTTCAATTGGGCAAAAGCCACTCGATTATCCTCGCGAGGCAATCATGAAATATCACTCGCCGAAAATGCAATTTTAGTGATGTTTTGAAGAGAAAGGAAGTGAAGGGAAAGGAAGGGGAGACGCTAAGCTACAGATTATGGGCAGGTTAAATAGTAGAGAGTGCATAATAACGGTGTATGAAATTGAATGTTGGTGCGATGGTGGACTGTGAAAGTGTTTGATGGAACGGATGGATGGCCAAAAATTTTAAGAGTCTTATTAATTCCGGACTGCCGCACGGCTGCCTGGGCCATAACCCACACCGGCAGGAGACCCCTGCTCCCGCTCCCGGAACCTGGACCGAACTATGATAACCTGCCGATAGATACACGGATGGACGAAAAAAAATACACATTACTTTTTTCCCCTTTTTTTTTTCATTCGAGTTCGCATCCCTCGACATCCCGGATACTACTCTTGTTCCCCCGAGATCCTCGCTTGCCTCTTCTCCATCTTCTTCTTTTTCCTCTTCTCCTTGGATTTTGCCTTCCTGATCACCTCTTTAGCAGCCAGCTCCTCCCTCTCCCCATCCCTCAGCACGTCACTACCCTCGCACAATTCCTGCGCGAGCCACAGCGGCAAGGCGGCACTCTCGGGACTCTTCAAATGCAGACTCCGAAGACCCCTCCATCCTCCAGGCACACCCACCTTTCTTACCCCCTTCCCGCCCTCAACTACCCTCTCCACAACCGCGCTGACATTCTCCCCGACCATCTCAGGTGTGAAAGTGCTCAGCCCCACCCTAAGACTCGAACTCGCTGCCGCGTTCAAATGTAGGTAGGTAGCCTTCAGACAATTATCCACCTCGCGCTGCAAGCGCTCCACTGGCGAGACGGATAGTGGGATTGGCACCTTTGTGCTGCGGCTGTAGAAGGACTTTCCTACGATGGCCGGGAGCATGCAGACTACACGGTCGTCGGCCAGGAATAGGTCGTATGAGTCTGCTAGTAGACGGCGGGACTCGAAGGATTTGAATTTCGCGCGGAGCTTGGAAACACCAATTACTTTTTTTATGACAGCGGAGAGGGTGGGCGAGGCAGCAATTAGGTCTTTGTAGGTGCGTTGCGGGTCCTTGACTATTAGGCAGATGGTGGTTGTTTGGGGGTCGCGGAGAGGATGCGGGAGGATGCTGATTACTTTGTTCAGTATGGATATGCAGAGGAGGAGGGAAGAGGGGAAGGTTACATCCGAGCGGGCTTGAGCCGTTTGGTATCTGTTACCAACTTCTTCATGGTCAGATTCAGCCATATTGTCTCCGGCGTGGGATTCTCCGGGTCCTCGAGGAGGTTGGCTTTCTTGGATTTTGCGGATTCGGCCTGCTTCTCCTTGACGTATTTTAGGAGAGCTTTGCAAGCTTTTAGGACCTGTCATTTTATCATTATTATTGTTATTATTTCTTCCCCACCGGCATTATTCAAGATGGATAGGCAGAGGACAAACCTGTGCATTATCCAACTGATATGGTGAATTCGAAATCGGCTCAGCTGACTTTTCCCCGGTGGACGATTTAGTAATGACCTTTTTGTCCGGCATTGCTGCGAACTTTGTATTGGTGGAGGGGGGGGGGGTAAGCTTGATATGTATCGTATGGTTTGGGGGTGAAGAAGGGAAAAAAAAAGTTATGGTGGTTTGTGTGGAAGCAATGTGGGAAAAGAGGAAATAAAGTCTTGGCGGTAATGAAACCAGTGCTAAGGTTACCTACGGGAGGGTTCTTCTCCCCGCCACAACCTCTGGGCCATTCCACCCCACAATTATTTCTCTTATTTCCTCTTATGATACTACATTATATCGTAGCATAGCAAACACCAATCGACGACGACAAAAGCAAATAACAAAGCAACAATGTCGGCTTTGGAAATCACCAACTCCCGCCGAATCCTCCTCGTTGGACAGCGCTCTTCTGGGAAACTGGCCTTTCTAAAAGGTTACCCCTCCGTTACCAATCAATCCCTCTCTATATGCTCTGGATACTAATATAGAAACCTAGCTCTAACCGGCTCCCTCCCTCCCACGACTTCCACCTCCCCAGCAGGCATGAGCCATGCCCTCCCCCTCTCAACATCATACTACAAGACCACCGTGCCAATCTGGGTTGACGAGATCCCGGGCACCTCCCCAAACACCTGGTCAACCACCTACCTCTCCGCGGAGGCGCGTGAGGTGCTGCATGCCCTCGGCGCATTCATACTAACCTTCCGCAAGCCCTCGTCGGAGGGGGACCTCGCACGCATCCGCGAGGTCCTACGCGCCGTCCAGGGGATCGTGAAGGGGTGCGGGTACGCTTGGGACGGCGTGTGTCTTGCGGTTGGCATGCCGCAGAGTCTGCAACCGAGATTGGAGCTGGAGGTGGAGGTTTGGGAGGAGATGTGTAGGGAGTGCGGGTTCGAGTTTGTGGACTTTGAGGTCAAGGCTAGGAATGAGTTTGGGGAGAGCGCTGGCATGGAGAGAGTTAGGGAGGCATTGGAGGCTAATGATTGGGCTGCGGATGATGAGATTGGGGACGGGGATGGGTATGGGGGTGGTGAGGATGGTGATGATGATGGTGGGTCATTTGGATCGTTTACGGGTGCGGGTGATGGTGGGGAGGAGGCGGACCCGCTCAAGTTTATTGGGGATGAGATGGAGAGAGAGATGTTCGGGCTGCATAGGGCCATATTTGGGGGCGAGGAGAGTGCAGGGGATAGTAGCGTCCGTGGGATCACGGATGACGATGAGGACGAAGAGGCGCAGGTGGAAAAATTGGAGACTATGATGATGAAGATGAGTGCTCTCAAAGGTATGTTTTTTTATTTTCCTTCCTTACTCGGGTACCCCTAGCCGGATCTAAACGGTCCTACCGAATAAATCATTACTACTAAGCTTAGGAAATACTAACAGCACACAAACTAGACATGGGCGAAGAAGTCTCTAAACAAGAACGCCGAAGGGTAGCCGCAAAAGCCCTATCAGACATCATGAAATCCCCATAGCCAACCGCAATAACCCTTCCCCACCCATTAAAAACTACTTACCCGCCACGCACATGATAATTACAATAATAATAATAGAAACTACCTATGATACCTACCTATCTACTCCTCAATCTCCATCCGATCCCTCAACTCCCCAATCTTCTCCGCCAAGACCACCTGATTAAACCTGACAGCAACTTTTATAGCAAGCTCCAGCGTCCGCCTCTGCCTAAACAGCCCGCAAATCTCCAGCGCCTTGGGCCCGTAATCTTCATTCTGGCACTCCAGTCCCAAGAGTTGCAGCAGCGCCTTGTCGATCGCGTTCACACGCTTTGACATCTCCATCCTGTCCTGCGCATCGGTGGCTGTGTGCGCTGCAAGGTCCTCCTGCAGCGCTAGCAGGACGGACTCGCGGACGTAGGTTTCTTCCAGGACGTCGGTTTTTGGGATGGGGGTGGTGGAGTCGGTAGTGGAGTTTGTCGAGAGGGGGACTTTGAAGTCGAATTCGCTGAGGAGGGGGCGTGGGAAGTAGGGGTGTTTCTCACCGCCCTGGTGTTGATGTCAGAGTTTTCTTCTTTCCATTTCCTCCCCTTTCTTTTCTTTACTTTTCTTCCTCTTTGTGTTAGGTTTGATTGTATTCTTACCTTGAGAATGATGCAATGGAATTTATTCTGCGCGATGGCGACGGGCCAATAGGTTTCTTCCTTTCTGCCTCCCGCCAAACGGTCCAGTGTCTTTGTATCCAATAACGGTACCCACTTGGCTTGCCCCGGCTGCCTCCAGTGAACCAACACCAGCAATACGCCCTCGGAATCGTATATCACCGGATCCTATTTTTATCACAGTGAGTCACTCGTAATCCGCAATGCTCGAGAGGGGGAAGACTCTACACACCCCATTGCTGGAGAAAAAAGCATTTTTCGCCTCCCCGTCCGGCGACAGGGCCACGACATCCGAGCACTGCAGTGTCTCATCCCTCTTGACATTCTCGATCGAGTACGTCAACTGCGTCTTCCCATCCGCCCCGACGGCTCCGTTTCCCATGACAAAGATGTAATCCCTCCAGCTAGCGCATGCGACGAACGGCATGTGCTTCTGCCTGTAAACCCTGAACGGCACACCAAAGAGTGTGAAGACCCTAACGTATCCCTTGGAGGTGCATGCGACGATATACGACTCGCTCAGCGCGATGGACACGATCTCCTCGCCCCTGGGTAGGGATGTGCGCCAGTCGACGCGGGTAGCCCATGTCTCGTGCGGACGGTAGAAGATCATGGCGGGATTCTCGTCTTTGGGCTGGCAAGAGAAGAGTGTGCCGATCTCATTTAAACAAGCTTTGTCGTACAAGTATGGATCCGGGAGGTGGAAGTCGCGATAGGAGTCCCGGTCGTAGAACTCAACGGTGACGGTGTGGTGCGTATCTTGGTCTACGGTCCAGACGAAGCCGATAAGGTTTAGGCAGAGGTATCTGCGTTTTCCCTTCCAAGGTGTGCTCCCCGGCTGGAAAGGCTCGTGGATCTCCGGAGACCACATCGCCATGCCGTATGCTGGCCGTTTGGGGCCGTGAGTGATTGGATCTAGGTGCTCGCTGCCACGCTTCCTGCTCTTGCTGGGCTCCAAGTAGCCGGCTCCATCGTCGTCGATTATGAAGTCGTCGAGACCGTCGTCCACTCCACCCCCGAGTATATCATCTAAAGAGTCTACTGAGCCGGCCCGTTGACGATGCGGCGGTGGCCTGCTCCTGTTCTCCAAGATAGTTGATGGGCCACTATCATTTAGCAATGGCGCCAAACGGGTGGCGAGTTTCAATCGGAAGGCAGAGTCTTCTGGAACGGCGTTGGGTAGTGTATACAGTTCTCCTCTGCTGGTCGTGAAGGAGATTGCGTTATGCTTTGGGTGCCAGGCAAGCGAGACGATGTGTCGGTAATCGTACTTTGCGATTATGGTCTGTTCTTCCGTTTCCCAGATAACAAGCTTCCCATCGGTCCCAGCACTCGCGAGGAATGCACCGTTAGGACACCAGGCAAAGTCTGTTATATCCCCGACATGGCCACTGGCAAAAGCCTTGTGAGTCTCCCATTTTGTTCGGTCGACAACGATAATATCTATTCCGTATCAGCCCGGACAGCCCGGCCTTAGTCCCACGCCCTCACCCGACCACTAACCTCTAGTAGGAGTCTGAGCCGCGAATGCCCTCCCATCCGGATGCCACGCAACCTTCGAGCAGACCTCCGACTCCGCATCTACCGCCTTGATAATCCCATCCACCTTCTTCACCAACTCCGGTTCCTCGGTAGTCAGTGAGTAGATATATATCACCCCATCAACACACGAGACCGCGAGATAATTCCCAGTCGGATGGAACGCTAGGTGCTTGACGGACTGTGATTGAGACCGCAGGCTCATAATCTTGTGATTATCTTCGATGTTAACCACCTTAACAACCGTCTCGTCACTCGCAACAGCGACCCAGTCACCATCCGGACTCAGCGCAATATCTCTCGACGGGAGTGTGCATCGCACGAGGAGTTGTTTGAGCGTATCCGTGACCATAGAGAAGAGGGAGATGGTTCCACTCTCCGAACAAGTAATGAAGTTCTCATCCTACCAATTCATCAATCGCTCAGTTAGCTATGGGAAAACAGGGGGAGGTCAAAAGTGATTGCAGGTATCGTACTGAGGCCGCAACGGCCACATTCCTCCCCAGCGCATCCTCAATAGTGACGGGCTCGTCCTCCGAAGCTACGGTGAACTTCCGGATGACTTCATTGGACCCGACAGTGATCAGGTATTTACCGTCCCAGGAGTACGCCAACGACGTTCGTCCGGCCGTGTCTGCGGAAGCTCGTCAGTCTGGGATAACCACATCCGTATGCAGTGTGGGAAAGGGTTGTGCGGTGCGTACGGGCGTAACGAGGGACAATTCGCTGCTGTGTTGTTGCCATGTTTATGAGTGCGGTCAATTGAAATAAGGAGAGACTCGTGAATTTTCCGGCGGGCACTTGGGAGGATTTTCGCACAGGGGAGTTTTCCCTTTTTTTTTCTTCTGTTTTGTGGGCAGCTGGCGGGGTGTAACGCGTTTTGGAACGCGTAAATTGGTATCATACTGTGTCGCGAAACTTTGATGACTAAGTTTTAACGAGTGATATTTTGTGTGGGAACGACTCTGTTCCCCCCACTCTACTGAGTAGAGTTTGCGACCATACCAAATCTGCAATGACTGAGAAACTGCTCTTTCTCTTTACATTCCCTAAAACCTTTCAATTGCGTCAATCCATCTAAAACCCTTCCGGTCACAGCCGTAAAAACCAACACCGGATTATGTCGCCTCCCCCTACGCCAAGCTTTGCGGCTACACGGGTGCCGCCGCGCCAAGACCCATACAACTACCAGGTAAATCACTAACGCCATGATCCGTCCCATCGAAAACCTGTCCGTTCAACACACACCTCCGTCACCTCCGAAGCTTCAGCAAACATGGTAACAACCCCCCTACACTGCCCGCTCCCCATCCTAGTATCGCAATAGACTAACTAATGCATCCCAGGCCCGAAATAGTGAAAAAGCCCAATCAATGCTGTTTCGCTTTCGCGAGCAGCAGGCGGCGGATCTAGGAATTATCGATGCTGGGCGAACACGGTGAGCCATCCCCCCCCCCCCGCGTTGTTCAACCACAACAGCATAGCTAATGGAAAGAATAAACCAGCCGCCCAAAAGTAATAACAGAGGTAACCGCAATACCAGCATGCGAGAAATGGCGTGGCCAAGTAGTCAAAGACATTTCCCGCAAAGTCACAAAAATCCAAGACCGTACCTTTCCCCCGCTCCCGCTCCACTGTTCGTTCTGACAAACCAAAAGCCAGCCTTTCAGACTACCAAATCCGCGACCTAAATGACGAGATCAACAAACTGATGCGAGAGAAGCACATGTGGGAGGTGCAACTCCGCAACCTCGGCGGGCCAAACTATATGCGCTTCGGCCCGAAAACCTACGACGAGGACGGCCGGGAGGTGCCCGGCTCTCGCGGTTACAAGTACTTTGGTCGCGCGCGGGAACTGCCGGGGGTTAAAGAACTCTTTGACGAACTCAAACCTTCAAAGAAGGCTGCGGATGGGAAGGACGAGGAACGCAGGCTGAGGGCGGAGATGAGGAGGAATGTGGACGCAGACTATTACGGTTTCAATAGGGATGAGGATGATGGAGTCTTGCTGGCGTACGAGAGGGCGAAGGAGGTGGAGAGTTTTAGGAATGTGGAGAAAACGGGGGGGGAGGGGGTACCCGAGGGTTGGGCGCCAATACCTGACGGGTGGGTGGTGCCCGGACTGGACGAGGTTACGGAGTTTTTGGTGGAGAGGAGAAAGAGTCGGTTGTTGCAGAGGCTTGGGTAGGCGGCGTTGGACTTCTCCGGAGATGTTTTTCTTCCTTTACTTTTTTCTTTTATTTTTTTATTTTTCTAATATAAAAAAGAGAACAAAATGACTTGTAGTCCTTTTCTTCTCCTGTACGATTGGGATCACGGTAATGAGCCCGGGTTAATGCCTGTTGTGTTACGATGTATGATACAAGTACGAGTATGCCGATCATCAATAATTCATGACCTACCGATACTGTATCGTATCATACCAAAACAAACAAACAAGAGTTATCTATCATACTCGTGATGGTAGAGGGCGAGTAGCGCGCTGACTCTCCAATTTGACGCTGCAGGTCGCCGCATGCATTGGAGGATTTACCCTTTGTCGTACTGGACAGAGAAATGCCACCCTGCAAGAAAGGGGTTTAGCATAATAGCATCCGAGTGATGAAGAGTGATTCGCGAGCGTTTGGATGGAAGTGAGCAATTAGGAAGGGGAAAAGAAAGTTCACGCGGGCTTGGTTGGAGGGAATTCTTCGAGGTTTGGGAGTGGGGATAAGAATGAAGCTACTATAATGTTTAGGATTCGCTTGGACTCGGGACTGGCGTGCGAGTGGGATTTGGAACGTCCGAGTGATTTTGAAGCGCCCAAGTTGCTATCGTAAAATTAGATATTTTTTGCTACCAAACACAGAACTAAATCTCTTGCCCCCCCTCACCGCCTACCGCTTTCCGACAACCATCCCCCTAGCTCTCCTTCTCTCCTCAACCTCCAACACCCACTCAACCCCATCCCCATCCTCCCCACCATCGCTACCTGCCCCCTCAGTGAGCAAATCCCCAACCTCATCCTCCTCCATATTAACCACAAGACAGATCTGCGAACACCTAGCAAACGCGTCCCGAACTCCATATAACCCGCCCCTAACTACGACACCCACGACACCCGCAACGTCCCTCTCCAATCTAATAGCTCCCAATTCACTGATCCTCCCAGCATATCCCCAAATGCGCTTCTCCAAGAGTTTGGAAAAGTAGCTGGCCGTAGTATTAAGCAATTTGTTGAATACCTTCTCGGTCAGGATTCGTTTGTAAGGTGTCATGAGCGCATCCCAGCCTGCTTGAAAGCGGAGTTTTACGAGTTCATCTCTGGATTCGGGGCTTATTCCCTCTTGCTCGTCCTCGCCATCTGGGTCTGTGTGGGTGTATACGTTTTCATCGTCTCCTGGTAAGATGAGGTACTCGACATCACGGAACGCTTCCGCCAGGAGTGGCCGTAGTTTCAGTTTGACGACTTGATTGAAGAAGACCATTATTCCATCGTTGATTAGTTCCCCAGCCTTTCCTTCGAAAGAGGTTTCCATTCCTCTCAGGGCGTCACGGACGATTGCTGCGTCGGTTTGGAAGGGGAAGAGTTCTTCTAATGGTACTGCATTGTCGCTGTTGGCCTCCATTCCCGGGTTGCTCTCTGCTCCGGGGACGCTCAGTGAGGCGTTGGCAAAGGTACCGATAAGGCGGTGGGTGTAATCTGATGCTACGTCTAGGTTGTTGAGGAGGACTAGGAAGCCGAGGATTTTGTCGTCTGGGACTGGAGCCCCTGGGATGCCGGAGGGGGATTTAGGATAGCTTTCCACCTGCATTTTGCGCTGGATCATGCCGACAAAGTCTGAGCCCAGGACTCGGCCAATAGTGGAAATTGCGTTGTTGACGAGGGCGCGTTGGGAGGTATGCAGGGCGCGTTGAAGGAGGTTGTTGACTATGTACATTACGTCGTCGACGGCGGAGGTGATGTATGGTGGGTTGGTGGAGGATGCAGGGGAGGTGAGCGATAACGAGAGGTCGGATGAAGATTCGTCAAGCTGGAAGGCCTTTTCGACGGAGCGGCGGCAGAAGAAGGTCGTCATGGTGTTGAAGGGAACTATCAATCGGTCTTGAACCTTCCGGTATAACGCAGAGTTTGTTATTACAGGGGGGATTGCAAGGGGTGGGAGGATATCAGTTTCTGCTAGGCCTTTAGGTTCGGGGGGCTGTGTATCTAGTTAGAAAATTTAGGTCCAAAAGAAAAGACTAGCTCCCACCAAGCATTTCCGTGCGATAAAACGACAATATAGTGACCATCGGCCGAGCATCACCCCAATCTCACTTAGCAGCATATCCACTTCCTTGACGTCAACACCCTCATCCTCACTGTTTCTGTGCGTTGTACCACCGGGAGCTGGTGAGCCGGAACGAGGAGGACCACCCATAGGCCCTCTGGTCGACGGCATGTATGACTGAACTAGAAATGAGAATGCGTACGATTTGATATCCGTGAGCTATACTTATTAGCATCCACCTCACAGGTAGCCCGATCTTGTCCATTACAAGAGGTACCATACCTTCCTATTAATATTCCTCTCATCCGTAAACGTATCAATGATTATTCCCCCCTGGGTATCTGCCTCGACCTGCAGCCTTTCAATAACCTTCCCCATCCTCCCCTGACCGTAATGCCTCTCAACCAACTTCCCATGCTGCTCAACTATATTCGCAATATGCTCAAACAGCCTCGTAACCGCATTCGCATAGAAAAAGTCACCCAACCCGCCGGCCCCATCTGCTACAGCCTGTCTCTTTGCCGCAAGCGCATCCCTGGCTCTTGCTGCAACACCCTGACATACATAGCGCCCGTACACTTCAAGTCCAACATCCGTCCTGCCAATTAATGGAAACAGCTTGAAGAACCTGGTGACCTTTTCCCCGTCGGTGGCTTCGGCCGCGCGCTCAAACTCTCGGAGAAATAGTCCGCACAGCGACTCCGCTGCATTCTCCAATGTAACAGAAGGGAGATCCGGAACTTCAGCAGTGGGAACTATCTCCTCCGCGAACTCTCCACGAATGATCTCCTGTGGAATCTTCCCGGCACGATGTAAGAAGCTCGCTGCGGTTTCCCAATCCTGCGGCGCACCCATCGACCCAGTGACCCCAAGAACACAAGCTTTCAGCTCGGTAACTTGCTCGACAACCTCCAGCGTTGCTTTAACGCGGGATTGCTCGATATCCAGGCGCCTCACGGCGGAGGATATACGATGCGCGGTAGCCGCAGCGGGTGAGAGCATTGTGTTTGATAACGTACGGGCCGCCACGACTTGTGTGCCTAGATGTGCTCGCAGCAGGTCCAGGCGGGTGAGGGAGTGCTCCAGCTCGGATTGCTTCAAGAGCAACGTGCGGAGCTTGCCGTCTATGCGAGCATCCTGGGCCGTTAGATGGGTGAGGGCCGCACAAAGCTCTTCAACGGTTGTGCAGGAATTGACGTCCGGGGAAGGTGGTGAGAGGTCATCTTCATCATTGTTCGAATCGTTGTCGGAGTCGTAGGGATTTCGATCGTGGTGTTTGTGGCTGTGGTTGTTTGTTGTCGTGGTCATTGCGGGGTGTTGGTGGAAGGTAGCGGTGCTGTGATAGCGGAGAGGACAGCACGAGCAACTCCGCGCCGATTTTGGACTTGGGGGCTAACTCGTCTAACTCTGAATTTTGGGATCATACAATACCAATTGGGATAGCATCTTTATTGCCCACCAAAACACTTTGAATTATCTGAAACATTTAACGCATTGTACTCAAGCTACGAGCACATAAAGGAAAGAGAAAACCCGTGTATATTAGCACAGTTCAGCACTGCCGAACTGTAAGGGTTAGGGCTCTAGAATGTGAACACCAGCTCCGGGGCAGCAGCCTATAAATAGTCAATATCACGAACAGGAACTCGCCCCATAACTAGAAGATATCATATATCGGAATTTGCAGCTTCTTGAGAATATATATAGCCTAAAAACTCCAAAAAACTCCCTCCCCAAAAACTAAGAACTAGAAGCAACAAGGAGGAAAAGAAAAGAAAAAAACAGAAAATCACAGCCTGGGCAGGATCGGGGTAAGGGGCCGAAAAATCCCCATCTGCAAAAAGTAGCCAATGCTATGTATCTACGCTATGCTTTATGATTCTAGGCACTTCTTCGTACCAAGGAAAAGTGAATTTTTGGAGAGAAGCAGGAAGAGATTTAAACAGTTAAAGGGAAGAAAAGCAGATGAGCGAACGCAATGCACAGCCCACAATGACAAGGAACAGTGTTCGGGATAGCAGCCAGATAGCTGGTTTGATAAATGCGCATATCAAGCTCCGCGTTTCCCCCCATTGGTCATCAGTGTGACTTTCTTGAACTTCTTCTTTTTCCCACCTTGGGCTCCCTTCCCCTGGCCAGGCGCCCGTCCGCTACCGCCACCAACACTCCCTGCGGACTCTAATTCCACTAGCACCTGTTCTCGAAGTATGAGGTCCCGCTCCCAGTCCGGTAGCCAACCGTTGTTGTTATCGGATGCAGGCATAGAAGTGGCGGGTCCGGTTTCACTTGGGACGTGTACAAGAGGTGTTCCCCAAACAGTCCGCCCCCGGGCCGAGCTAGTTGAGGGTGATACTGGACCAGCAACCGAAGGTTCCTCTCCGTTGGGGATATCATTGCCAACAGGTGGAGAGGTAGCTGCCATGGCGGGGCTCGATTCACCACCCTCAGGTCCAGCCTCATCAATACTCTGAGTCGCCACCGCCGCGGGTAAACCCTGCTCGTAATCATCGACCAATGACTCCCTCCTATGCTTAGCCAGAGCCCAATGATTTTCTTCGTGTCGGCTCTCCGCCTTGATCCGAGCACGCTCTTCCCGGGAGTCTTTCTCCAGCTTGCGTTTCCTCCGCTGGTCAATCTCAGCGCTAAAGGCTTCCAGAACCCCCGCGGGAACAATATCTGTCCAGTCGCATTCTAGGAAGGCAATTTCACAGCCATAGGGGAGATGTGCTAGATACCTTGCACGTTTTCGGAAATCGTCATCGACTGAGCAACCTGTTATTACGTTTTCTACCCTAGGTAGTATAGTCGAGGGAAGGTCGGAATAGGATCCAAAAGCCGCTCTTAGTATTTTGATATCAAGGGTGGACAGATAGTAGTGGGGAAGAGCTTGGTAGAAATAATACGGAGCATCGCCCCTGGCGGAGCCCCCATTCCCACGCCGTATTACGTCCCTTGCGTCTACCTGGGAAGCGGAAAGTTCGCCATCTTGGGGATGCAGTTTGGCGGTTGGTGCTGATTCGGATGCAGGTACTGACACTGCTACTTCGGGCTTGTTCTGGGAAGGCGTTTGCGATCTCGAAATGGAGGTCGATGAATGGCCGGAACGAGCCTCATGAGATACGTGGTACATAAGGGGAACATCCTCTTCGCTCTCATTGAACTTGATTTCGGGCCTCTTTTCCTTCTTTCTCTCGCTCTCCACTTCCGCTTCCGGGATGTCAGCAGAGGTATCAGAGGGATAGCCCCTCGGGTTTCCCATTCCTTTAATCGCCTCAATTTGGAGCTCAATTGATGTCACAGCCTTCTTTGCCCATTCCCCATCTTCCCCAAACATGGCTTCGTCCTCCTGTTGCATGATCTTAAGATCCTCCACCTCTCTTGCATATTGGTCGATCATATAGGCCTCAGTCCCTTTCATGATCCGGGCGTAGTCCATCACCTCGGCAGCAAAATGCCATGGAATCTCCTCCACTCGCGTAGGGCAGTGGGCTCCGTCCTTTGGCAACGCGAGGATACTGCCCATGCGTTTCATTACAAGACGTAGGACGATATCTTCCCCTTCTCGAGGAGCCGTATTTTCCTGCCCGGCGAAGAATCTGACTGGCCGGGATTCCACTAGATAAACGCTATCCATACAGATCACACATTTCTTGTACTTTGGTCGTCTCTCCGGTGGACATTTGACGTCGTCAACGGAGGCCATATACCGAATAAGACATGGGAGGCAGAATATATGTCCGCATTTTGACATTCGCGGAGCGACTGGAGCAGATAAACAGATGGGACAGGTGGGCTGCTGTGTTTTTGCCGATGCCAGGACCTGGAGCACGAGATTCCATGGCAAGGGATCGTCGGGATTTATTACCTGCGCGCGGAAATCTCCGCCGGGGTGGACAATAAAACGATAATTGGCGTTTACATAGCTTTTCCAGCTCGTCAGCCTATCGCGGATCAACGGAAGCAATCTGACTAAAACAATCTTACCGAGCCTTGTCCACCTGGTGGTAACCCGAGCCCATCCCGAAAGTCGGATAACGGCGGTTGTCATGCCAGTGGTAACTGTCTGAACTTCGAGAGGCGGCGGTTGAAACATTCCAGCGCATAAGGTGGGTGATCGAAGTACCCTTACGTCTATTGCGTGTCCCCATCGTGAGCTGAACCCGCGATGTAACACCATGTCAGTCCTAACTATTCACTATAACCGTGCGGTGGGGCGGAACGAACGAGGGAGAAGGGGTTTAGAGTGTGGGGAAGGAGGTGGGGGGAGTTGAGTAGTGGCGGTATACCTGACTCTCGGCAACAGTTTCTTCGGAAGCTGTGGCACCCGGTTTGCGTCGATTGCGGTGGTTCGAGCGTCCCGCTTGGCCACTCCTCGGAGAGGCCAAATTGTTCCTCGAAGAAAGATTAGATCCGAAGGCGGTGCCCCCTCCCCCGCTGCGTCTCTGCGGATCGTTCCCAGACGATGCTGTTGCGGGCGCTTGCGCAGGTGGTGCAGAAACGGGAGAGCTTGTAGTGGATTTGGCGGCGACGAAGGGACCCGAACCTTGGGAGTTCGACATTTTTAAACGGGCTCACAGTGTCCTCTTTTCTTTTCTCTTTTCTTTTTTCTTTTTTTTAACGAACTTCCATCAGAAGCCAATGTGGGAAGATCGACTGTGGGGTGTTGTAGAGGGGGGTATCCACCCTATCATGGGTTGGCCGACCTCTCAAGGGTGACGGAGGAAAGGCAAGAAGGAGAGGCGAGGGGAGATTGGCGAGGAGGCGAGGGCATTTTTAATGGCCAAATCTGGGCGAGAGTAATTTGCTAATTTGTGCTGCTCAGTCATCCGCCGTTAGCACCATTACCGTAGTGATCCAGCGGGCATCACGTTTCCCTCTTATCGGTAGGGACTAGGCAATATTTAGTCCATCGCTTTCTCGATAAGGCGAAAAGCGGAGATGGCGTCGGATCGCCGGTGATTCAAGTCCCGGAGCCCCAACCCGCGAGCGGAAGAATAATGTGTAATTTACCCACTACCGGTGTTGTGCAGTACATGGCCGGGAGTCTGATATTATATCGTATCATACCGGTCTGAGTGCGGGCTTAGACATTGTACCCGTAGCAGCAAGTCATATACGTGAGCCATTGGTATGATATGATACGATACCGGTAGGGTGGATAACTACTTCTCAAATAACACCTTGTAAGATAAGGGTTAGGGTTTATAGTGGATACGGTCCGGTATCATACCACACGAATATATATGTTTCCATCTCAACCCGCCACAATCACAGGATAAATTATGATACTGCGGAAGCCTCCAACGAGCAATACAAGAAACCGCTCTGCTGTACCGTATCATATGGTACCGTACTATACATAAGAGGGCCAAGTAGGAACGTATACCAGCAACGGTACAACACCCAAAATTGAGAAAGGAATATCCGTAGAGAATCGTGACAAGAAAGAACTTCCGAGAAATGACCAGAGGGCAGAGGAGATACAGTACTGTGAGATACTAGTGAGGTTCTGCGTGAGCAGGTACTGTACAGTACAGTACTCGAGTACGGCACAGTAACTCGGCACATTCTCGAGCACTGTGTAGCTAAATGATCCCGGGGGGGGGGGATAGCCTAAAGCATCCCGCTGGAATTAAACCGATAGGGAGATCCCACCCTTCTACAAACTCCCTCCCTCCCCCTTTGGCTATTTGCCCTGTCCCTTCAATCCTGTTTGGTCCTCCCGCTTTTTTGGTCAGACGATCGCTCACGGAGATGTAAAGTGGCTTCAAGTGGTACAGTATGATACAGTATTATATACCACGGATTGGCTATCCGAATCACAGTAGTTGGTATTTTCGATCCGACCAAGAAAGCGTCAATCATCGCTTGTGCATTTCTCCCTTTCGAAGCTAGCCAGAGTTTGGCTGTTTTAAATGTAAGAATCCGCGAGTGAGAATGGATGATGATGACGGGTCGGGGGGGTGTCCATCTAGGTATCCGTTTTGCTAATGTACAGATCACGGGAGTGACGAACTCGCCTGGACTGATCGTGTAGCGGTTTCGGCGTTTTGGATGGCCCGGAGGACCTCAGAACACGCTTGCTCAGGTTGTCCTTCCACCGGTCAAGGGTCCTGAGTCACTCGCTAGATGAATAATCTGAACAAGCCCATTATTTCTCCATATTTGCGCCGCAATATATCGTACAGATATCCCCGCTGTGCGTTATAATACATCTATTTTCCCTTAACTCTACCGACCCCAACTCATCCAGGAAAGAAGAGAGGGAACGAAAAACGGGGGAAGCCATCTAAAAGTCTATCACAATCAATCTAAAACCCCTCAAGCAAGAGCAGAGTGAGTAAATCCAGCATGGGTGCCCCATAATACGTAAACGTCCCCACCAAACATCGTCCACAAAATGCCTCTAGGGCACTTTCCGCGTAAACAACCATCTCTCCGCCCTCCCAACAGACGTTTGAGTAACCATGCTGACTCCCTCTGCCTACGACAACAGAATCGTGGAATTCTCATACTCAATAGCAACCGCCTCCGCCGCATCCCCAAACCTCCTCCTCACCAGCTCAAACACGATCAATCCTGCAGCTGTGCTGGGCACCTGCCTCAGCGTGTTGAGCGCAAATCCTTTATACAACCACTTACTCCATCCGCCAACCCTTGCCGCCTGCTTTTTACACTGCGCGAACGTCTTCTCGTAGCCGTGCGCGTACCCCCTCAGAGCCGAGGTATGCTGCATCTTCGACGCATAATCAAGGGATTCCAATCTTCCATAATGCACATCCTGGATCTTGGCTAACGGGTGCTGAACTACCTGTTGGGTAAACGACGCCGAGAATCCGGCTAAGAGCAGGAAGGCCGGTTCGAGGGCGTAATGCGGACGGATGGTGACATGCTCTGCGTGGTTTTTTCGCCTCCTTCGGCCGTAGTACCATGTCAAATATGAGAAGTAAGCTTGTTGTTTGACATACTCAAACGATCCGAAGAAGAGGCCGTAGCCGAGGGATTCTTTCAGGAAAGAGAGCGTGTAACCCGAGAAAACCCCTCGGAGGCCGATCTCATGGAGTTTGTGCTTTCCGTACTGCCACATAGATGTGTACTTCCCTTCCAGCATGTCGTTTACCCGGAAGCGGACTACTAGGGCGTCGAGGGGCGCTGCGACGAGGGATTGGATGGCTCCAGCTGCGGAGCCGGCTTGGAAAGCCGCACTAAATGGGGGTGGTGGGTAGACTCGTCTTGTAGGTTGTGAGGAGGGTTGATGAAGGCTTCCAAGGACTTGTAGGTACGAAGTATAGAGGATCGTGCCAATGCTTGCATTTGCTACTAGCGGCGGGAGAACTATGTTCCTCGTGAGCGAGGATATGCGTAGCGGAGGTAGGATTTGCATAGTAATACCTTGATTAGGGATGAACTTCCACCCATGGTGCTTTACCGCATGAAAAAGAAGCCCGGGAGTGGACTGTTTTAACGACCATCTTTCATTCGCTTGAACTCTTGGATTTATAGCCCTTGGAACGTGCTATCCTCATCAGCCGTTCCGTCGCCCAACATTCGCAAGAAGTGCGGAGATACCATATAATCCACCCGCAGTCTAAAGAAGGCTTTCACCGGGGCCCGAAAGTAGAACGCGATAAGCTGCGCTCCCAAAGCTCTAGCTCCCGCCGCTGAGGTTCCCTGCACAAGGTTGGTCTGCGGTTTCCTCCCTGACCCACCCCCTCGGTCAGCAACTATTTCCTGCGTTTCCGACATGATCACTGTGGATGGGAGGAAGTAGACATCCGGGAAAGAAGGAATTTTAAGAGAAATAGGTTACCGTGTCGCGGACAAAAAAAAGAAAGGGAAACACCCCAGCTGAAATACCGAGGATCAGACAACAGGGTGGAATGAGAGAAAAGCGTCATCTGCAAGGTCCAGAGCCGCAAAGCTTGGCCCCGGATCAAGCCCCCACTGCACCCCACCAGAGAACAGCCACTCGACGGCACACACCCATCCCCAAAACTCGATAGCTCTGCCCAAGAGTTCTGACCACAACCACAATGTCCACAAAACCCAAACCCCCAAACCTCGAGTACCCGGAACTCTACGAGTTCCCCGCCTTCTTCACAAGATATCATTCCCCCCCCCTTCCCACCGAGCGGATTGCACCACGACTAACGCAGACAGGATACACAGCCCAACGACACCACATGGGCGCACCAACGCTCAATCTGGGCTGCCTGGGTCCTGTCCTACTGCCGTGCGCATAGGATTTGGAAATTACAACTCAGCGATGCACTCGAGACCGAGCTGTTTTATAACAGAAACCTCAACCGTAGGTCCTCCTTCCCGCCTCCCCCTTTGATGGAGGAAATGTGTGCTAAAGGGGTCCATAGGCAGGTTCAAGCAGCGCGACGCAGCGGAGCTCCTGGAGTACATGGTGGCGGAAGGCGATGTGGAGTGGGAAGGTGTGGGGAAAGCTACGGCGATAGTGTATTGGAAGAAGTTGGAGGAGTGGGCTAACGTTATCTATGAATGGGTAATGGTGCCCGCGCGCCTTTGGCGGGGATGGGAAGGTGCTAACAGGGGATGGGTAGATCGATAACACTGGACAAAAAGGAAGCGTACTCACACTTTACGAGATATCTGAAGGGGATCTCACTAGGAATCAAGGCACCTACTCCTCCCCCCCCTTTTTTTCCCATTTGCTCGCTCACTCCCTACGCGCACTAACAATTCCGCACGCACAGAATTCCACACAATAGACCCATACATCCTCCGCAAAGCCCTCGACTTCCTCGTCAAGCGTGGCCTCGCACAGGTGTTTGGCGCGAACGAGGAGATGGGGGTTAAGTTCTTTTAGGTGCCGTATTTAACTGTACAGTACATATATGCCGGTATAGGGCACAAGATAGTGTGAGCGCAAGTTTTTTTTTTTTTTCATTTCAGTTTAGCTCGCAGTGTATGATAGATGCACAAAATATCACCTCCATTATGACGCGATTATACACGATTCACTCTCCCATACCTCACCACAAGAACTCCAACAATCGTGGCGAGAAACAGATGCGCAACGTTAGCCAGCCAGCGCAGGTTTTACCGAACCCATCACCAATATCAAACACTTACGGGCGGTCGTCTAGGGTCAGTATGGTACGCTAAGATCTACCACCCCACACCCCCGAAGAAACTAACTGTACCCCCAGGGCCAGACAAAGGCATATATCATACACATCCGGCCATCCATGCAGGTGAAGCAGAGGAAAGAAACCCACAAAACCCACCCACAGAAACACCGTCCGCAATCCACCATATTTGTGCTCGTACTCGTAGAGTCTTTGTCTTTGTCTTTGTCTTTGTCTTTGCCCTGCCCTGCCCTACACTTATGATACCCGCGCCTCAAGTTAAACAAACAAGCAGACAAACAAACAAACCCCCGCAAACCAACCAACTAATCACTCTCATAACAAAGAGGCATAACCAACCAACCAACGAAACAAAGAAACAAAGAAATGAGATGTTCCCTAGAAGGGCCATATCATATCTATAATACCTATAACCCCCGACAATTGAGAAATCTAAACTCGAGACGCATAGACGGACGGACATTATATACATTCCATTACAAAATTTTGGAAAACCCGGTCTGGTCTGGTCAGCATGACTGGCCGTTTTCTTTCATAACAACACTTGCCAGCAGCAGTAGCGGTAGCGGGACTACTAGATGGTTGGGGGGAGGGGGGGGGGGGGGGGTTGGGAACGGGTTTCGGAATAGAAGGGTAGGTTGTGTGGGTTCTGGGTGCCTGGCGTGGCAGGGCGGGACGGGGGTCACGGGTACTGCAGTAGTACAGTTATGGTGTTTACTGTTTTGGGGGAGGTATATGTTGAGCTGTGGTATTGGATTTGGGTTCCTATTGGGTGTGCGAGGTGTTATTGTATGATACCTTACTACGGTACTTGGCCTCTCCCTTGCCCTCCCCTCCTACTCCCGCTGCCATACGTATGCTGATGTGCTCTTGCATGTGCTTGCCGGGATTGATGCCCGGTATAGGCAATATATCATTACGGATTGGTACATGATTCAGGCGGGCTCGCTAATCTACACTTCTCATGTCATATCATGTCACTCGCAAATTCGGGATCCTGGAATTCAGACTGCGGAATAACACCGGAATATGGGATACAGGAGTATGACAGATCAGAGAGAGAGAGAGAGAAAAGGGGGAAAAAGAAAAAGAAAAAAAGAGGTTTATTTATTTATTTAAGAACGCCAACCATCCATGTATGCCCCAAGGAAAGATAAACTGCCAACTCCAGCCCGATAGATTAAAACAGAGGGAAAAAAATGATCCAGCAAATGGTTTTGTTTTTATGGGAGAAAGGATATCAATATAGTGACCGTTTAAGCCACAATCAGTGCTTCGGTGACCACCCCCTTCTCACCTTCGCCATTTCTATTATCACGGTTTTTGTCATCGTCGTCGCAGCCGTCGTCCTTAGTCGCCTTAACAGTTATTTTGCTCAACATAAAGCTAGCTGCTTCCTCTTGGGAATTCAACATGACCGTGGAAATGACGTCCCCATCAGCAAGTTTGCAATTACCATACTTCTTGCGACGAGATTTGTTACTCTCCCAGTAGAGATGATTGGATCCAACAAATAGTAGCGAGGTCTTTTGAGAGAAAAAGATTAGCTTGAAATGGTAGCTGTTAAGGCAGACAGTTGACAAGAAAATACGTGCATTGAAGTACCACTCTGTGAGTCCTTGATCTTTAATCCCACCATACAGTATTGACTGCATGTTTGCGGCGCATATAAAGCCTACACAAGCCTTGACCTTTTTCTCGCATTCTAGATTTTACGGTACGTTAATCGTGGATTACCGCGGGAGGGTATGACTCTCTTACTTCTAGCAGTTAGCATATGGAGAAGGCCCGAAACTCCTTCTTCGACGCCGATTAACAAAACATTCTCCGCGTTCTGGAGCCTGTACGCGGAAATATTTTTTAAAGTTAAAAATATGAAAACTTTATACTCTATTCGGCAGGGGATACAAAGGGGGGGGGGGGAATAGAGGGATGGAGTACTCAATATAGTTGTCCCAAAGGTATTCACAAAGGGACTCTGGTTGTCCTCGTAGCGTATTTGTTGCGCTGTGCTAAAGGGAAAAGTATAATTTTTAGTATCTTCATTCTCATCCGGCACAACCATCGGGAAACTTACTGCCTGAGACCGCTGACGCAGTGGAAGACTAACATCTACTATCCCGAATTGCTGCTCAAAGGCCCAACGAATATAAAAGTAGACAGGATCAATCTTCAATATGGCGGGAATAACAGGTTAACGGACTGACAGACATGTCAACAACCAAGGGGAGATAGATGGATGGAGACTACCAATTCGAGATCGTCTAAATCGAGCTCCTTCGAGTCTGTAGTATCAACGGTAGCATGTATCTTCGGCCTTAACCTCCAGAATTAATTAGCACTATCCTAAGCTTTATACCCCCTGGTTACGGGATACTTACGGTTCATGTACAAGCATCACAATAACTTTGGCGGTAGAACAATTTTCCCTGAATTATATTAGCATCAATTCTGGGCCCTATAACGAGCTGGAAACCATGCTATTGAATTCCACAATAGCAATCTCGACCAATTTTGCTAACCAGATAACTCCCTTTCAAAGCGAACCGCTGCAGCTTGGGAGGCTTGGGAGGCAGGAGAACTTACGACATGAGGAGCGCGTTATCAAATACAAGACCCGACGGATGCATGACCGGTGCTGACGACATCTTATACTTGTCCCACAAGATTTTCTCTTGCCACGCTCGTACTACAACTAAAAGTTATTAGCAAAGGAGCGACCCCAGTTAGATGGGTATATTCTAACCATCTAAAGAAAGTCCATTACCTCTCTCGGAAGGCCCTAATCAATTCAATCAGTAAAGTTTTAACAATAGTCATCAAAGGGGGTTGGACTTAGTGAGCCAGCTGAATACAAACAGCGCCAATACCTCATTTGGATAGCAATACACTCCTGAACTACCTTTGCGGCCGCAGGGGACGCTACTGGATCCAGTATCTTCTCGGGCGCTTGGCCCATCAATACCTTTACGACCGCAAGCGCGGAATCCGAGATTGAGGATAGATTATATCCTCCCTACAAGCTGTATAAGAACCTATTCAACTAAACCGAATTGGTGCCTTGCCTCTAAACAAAGTGCCATTTTGCCTTTTGCTAGGCTCATTAACATGTAGGTCATATGGGCAAAGCCGGCGGGTGTAATATAGCATTCGCCGAGCTCGTCTCCGGCAGCCGCGTCAAATCCAGCTGAGACTGTTCAAATCAGAATTTTAACTATCAGATTCTGGCTCAACGGTAGCTAGAGGAAACCTGCAGAAATACTAGAGCGCTTACCAATAACGAAGTCTGGGTTATATTCCAGGGCTATCGGCATTACAAGCTTTTGGAAGGCATATATGTAATCGCCGTCCAGCTTACCGCCTTCAGTCCAAGGGATGTTTACATTGCTGAAACGGTTAGCCTGTCCGAGAGTAATAGGAATAAAAGAGAAAGAAGGGCTTACAATCCGGTGCCTTGGCCTGAGCCGCAGAATTTGGAATCTCCTTTGGGGTCGTTCGGATAGAAGGTTGCCTTCTCGAACCTGTGGAGGGAAATATACAATACAGATGGATCATTGTAAAATGCATCCTGAGTGCCATTTCCTGGAAAAACGTGTAATAGTTAGTTATCGTAATCTCATAATAAAACCTTATCTTGTTTCACTTGCCGTGATGAATGTCCCTAAAAAGAGTGGATCAAGAGAACTTGTTAGTATTCCGATAGCTTCCTCCTCCTTCCAAATTTCAGATAAATTTCAGCATAGTTACCAATCGAGAATTAAAATCTTCTTGATATCAGGCACCTTCTCCTGCAGAGCCTTGGCGGACACACAGACATTGTTAAAGATGCAGAAACCCATCGAGCGGTCAGGAGTCGCGTGGTGACCAGGTGGCCTAACCACTGCGACTGCATTTTTTACGTGGCCTTGGGCAACCCGAAGGCATGTTTCAATTGCCCCGCCACAAGAAAGCTTAGAACACATAAAAGTATGCCGGTTAAAGTAAACAGAATCAGCCTCATGAGTCATCAGGATCAGTTCTTCATCGTCGCGATCTATCGTAAAAGGACAGTATTAGCATGTCATAAGCAAACAGCTGATCGTTGATCTCACCTTCAAGCTCTTGAACAAATTCAAACTGATCGCGGCTATGGATTAGGCCGATTTCATGTTCGGTTGCCTCCCTAGCCTCAATTCTAACCATCAATCCGGGATCCTCGGGGTTGCTTGTTCCAGAGAGTTCTGGATCGTTGACAAGCCCGCATTTGACAATCTTTTCGTATATAACAGAGATTCTCCTGGGATCTTCGGGGTGTTCCCCCTCGAGTATGCGATGGCTAGTCATGCGACGGTCGTAACACAAACCAGTGGCCATCTCGTTTTTGGGAGGCTGTTGTGTTGTGATACTGTTGGTGGAGGAAAATTGAAGGAAAGGGAGCGGCGGCAGTTATATACCCAAGTTATGATTCTATTTTTTATTTTTTTTGCCAAGCTCGGGGAAACCCTCGCAGCTTCACGACCCGCCGGAGGTTATAAGATAGGGCTCCGCGATTGTGTCTGGCAATCGTATCGGACCAAATTGTCGTGAGGTTTAGGTCCTTGACATTCTTGTGCATGGTAAATAATTTCTTGGCAGCAACCTTCACTTTCATCTTGGAGACCCTGAAATGTGAACCCTAACCCTAAACCCTTCCTAGGACCTTGATTGCGTGTCACGTGCTTATTCGGGTGGATTGTTGGATATGGTATCACTGCAGCGTTTGTGTACCGGTACAGTACCGTACCAGTACGATATAATAACAAAAGAAACTGTGCACCCTGGTTCTTCATACCGGTTTTATGTTTTTCTGTCAGTGTTTGAGACTGTCAATAGGAAATTAAAAAAATTCACAATACTAAGCTCCCTATGGATGCACATCATAGAATTGAGAAACAGGATTTGTTGTGGTTGCCTCTGGCAGCTAATTCAAGATATGAATTTTGTATGGGGCACGTTCGCTCTGTTGTATCATTTGTGTCGATTCACTTCTTGGAATTATTGGCTAGGCTGTGGGCAAGATA
>LN891019.1:130511-162013 GCA_900010015.1 Tuber aestivum | reverse complement strand
GGGCTCAGGGGGGCTCACCTCTCATAACCTCTAGACATCACTAGTGACCCTGTTTTCCAGTGATATTTTATTTATGGGCAATGCTGTCAACACAATTCTCCCGTCGTCGGGGCTGTCAGAGCGGAGTAATTGCTGTGTTGCCACCGGCGGCAATACCTCGGGGACAGACTTTTGATTTTGGCGAGTACTGGTACATGGTACGAGGCCGGCGCCAAAAAAAAAAAAACGAGCATCCTAGGGCTCCCCTCTGGGACTGCCAAATTCTCAAACTTTTTTGAACCAGTTGCCTCGATTTTGCTTTCCGACCCTTCATGACCTTGTGTTCATGTCTACCGTCCGAGGAACTGTCAAGAGAGTTTTGGGCAGCACGTTTGTCTTGGCGCACCCTCCGACGATTTCGTACTAGTACGAGTACTGTATCATACCGTATTGGAATAGGCGTGGCTTGGCGCTTTTTTAGACTTCAACGACACATTACTCGTACCGTACCAGTGCGAGTACCGTACTGGTACCGGTACCGGTATTGCATGCCAACAATTCCTTAATAAGCTGTGGGCGCTAGGGGGGAGATGTTGGGAAGGATTTTGGACCATGGTCAATCTTCAAACCTTTCACGCCTTTGGAATGTATCGAAGGGAAGGCGTGGAGCGGTATGGGTTAGGTTGCACGTTATTATGCACCAGCCTTGAAATTGTGTCATGCTCGTGTATACTGACCCGCACCGCACCGGTAGGCGAGATGCTTGCATTGGTGTCTCAGCCGAGCGGGGATCTGGTGGGGCCGTGAGTGGGGTGGATTCAGTGAAGATGACGGGCCGATCCACCCTCCTGCTGGAAAGGCAAGCAATATGTACTCGTAGCCTACGGTACTCGAGTACCGTATCATACCGGTGGTCCGGGTTACTGGTAAATTGGCTCGGGCGCCGACATCCGTGCCTTACATCCTGCTCTTGAGCACAGGTAAATCATCGGTACGATAGTCTAGGGCAAGTCGCTTTTTGTTGTATGGTATCGTACGCTAGATCTCTCCTTGCTGCACACGAGCAGTTTGCCGGTACTGTACTGTACTGTACTGTGCTCGCACGATCTCGCACCTACCACATATTTACCGTACTTTGGTCTCCCAAGTTGCGGGCTGACCAGCGAAAGAGATGGGAATGAGCAACTCGCATACACACGGCACGGTACCGGTACCGCAGATTGTGCAGTGTCTTGGGACCGGTGACCGTTGAAACGCCAGCTTACCGCGAGAATGCCGGTGGAAAACGAGGGAAACAATATGATTGTCGCCGATTTTTCCCCAGGTTTGGTCGGCGGTTGCTCGTTCCATTTTCGCTCTAGGGGGGGAACCTGGACTCTCCGCCATCCCACAATCGTACGACCAACCTCCGGCCATCAAACATCCCTCCTCAAAACACACCCCCCATCATCGCAACCAACCAAGAACATCAATCCCCCCCCTCTGTAGATACCAGAATTCTCAGCCATGTTGCGCAACACAGCCCTACGGGCCGCGAGATTGGCTGTCCCCGCTTCCCCCTCCGCCTCTGTCCTCGCCCGTAACATTCCTGCCGTTGCCGGATTCGTCCAATCCCGCAGCGCTAGTCACGCCGTATCGAACGTTACCCTCGCCGATATCGAGAAGAGATGGGAGTCCATGCCTCCAAACGAGCAGGCCGATTTATGGATGTCTTTGAGGGACAGGATGAAGGGTTCTTGGGGCGAATTGACTTTGCAGGAGAAGAAAGCCTGTAGGTTGCCCTTTCGGCCCTCCACATATTCGCGACTTGGCCTCGACCTTTCGCTCACTAACCGCTCAAATGCGAATAGCCTACTGGATCGCTTTCGGTCCCCATGGCCCCCGCGCTGTTCCCCCTGCAGATGAGAACAGGAAGGTTCTTTATTATACCCTCGTTGGTCTTGCTGCCTCGTTTGCCCTCTTCTATGGTACCCGTCTCATGGCAAGACCCACCCCAAAGACCATGAACCGGGAATGGCAAGAGCAGACCGACGAATACCTCAAGGAACAGAAGGTGGAGCCCCTTACTGGCTATGCATCACCAGATTATAAGGGCAAGGGAGTGGTAAAGAACTGATCATCATGTCTCTTGGTATCGGGTTGTGGGGGTTTTCGTGGTGGATGCGATTTAGTACCGTATTCGGGGGATGCTATTGAAACAACAAGAAAACAAAAAACAAAAAAAGGAAAGAAAAGATAAAACAGTACAGACAGATATCTTTTGTGCGAATTATCTTTTGCCTAGTCAATTACAAAGCGATCGTCGATTTCCTCTTCAGACCCCCCCCCCCCCCACCATTTCGCCCCTCTTCCTCCACCTGTATCTCCTCAACCGCTGTAAAAATTATTTTTCATGATTCTCATCTTGTTTTTCCTTCCAGGCCCTTTCTGTAAGTAGCATTGAAATAGAAGCCCTCTTGGCTTTTTTCCTAAATTATTATGATACCGTTCATTATCGGAAAATTTCTCGTGTTCGGGGCTCGGATGGGATCAGCATACAATATCGTAGTGGGGTTGGGCCCTTTTTCTCTCTTTTTTTAATTTTTTAATTTTTTATCTTTCCTTCTCGTTTTAATTGGGCTTTCCCACGATTTGTGTGCAACCAGTTAAGCCACTGACCTTCCCTGTCTTGCCTACAACCACCTCACTCCAAGCTCCTTGAAGCACCTTCACAAAACACCTCCACCATCACAATGGTTCGCAGCAGAAAACGAAAGCACGACGATACGGATGCCATCACCGTCAGTAGCCCGTCGAGAAAGGAGGTCAAGAGGTCAAAGGGTTGCCCCGACCGCCTCACGTCGGGTATCCCGACTACGAAGGGTTTGTCTCAGAGTGAGGGGAAAAGACAGGAACAACGTCACGTAGCTAACGAGCTCGGCCATGTTCAATCCTCCACTCTCCGCATCGGTGTTTGCTTGGCTCGTAAACCACCAGCTCCGGATATCTCCCAAAAGTTCGATGCCTTTGGTTCCGCCTTTGCGGAGCTCATCATAGCGGCTCCCAATATTAACATGGAGAAGCGTCTTGGTGAGGAGAAGGCGAACTTCTTTACGGCTGTGCGCACGATGTTCGAGGCCGGAGATCTGCCGTGGTTGGATGAATACATGAAGAAGGCGAGGGAGACACGAGGGAGTACCGAGAAGCCGAAGGAAACCCTGCCCGCAAGCGGAAATAATTCAACAGGACCTTTCAAGAGCGGAGTCCCCGCTTTGGCATCTACCTCTCCGTTAGCCGTAGACACAGCCCCGCTCTACTCCCCGTTGTCCTCCTGGCCTCCTCCTCTCCCGGAGATCCACAGTAACGAACTTCGCCAGCAAGCCTTTACGCATAAGTCCTTCATCAAAGGGGAAGACGCTGGCCTCCCGGGCACCGAACAGCAACACTACGAGCGTCTCGAATTTCTTGGCGACTCCTATCTCCAATCCATTACCTCCCGAATCCTCTATAACCGCTTTCCCAAACTCCGCGAGGGTCCCCTCTCCGATATGCGGCAGCAACTAGTTGCCAACAGGCCCCTCTCCACGTATGCGACCATCTACCGCTTCCACGACAAAGTTCGCGAGTCCAAGGGCCAGAACACAGCAGCGCCTGTAGCTCTGGTCCACAACTCCCGCGGGACGCTCAAGGATATGGGCGTCAACAAGACCCTCGCGGATTGCTTTGAAGCATACATAGCCGCTATCGTGCTCGATTCCCCGAACGGCGTGGACCTTGCGCAGCGCTGGCTTGCGGAATTATTCGAGCCGAAGTTGAAGGAGATGGAGATCCAGCGCGCGTCTGTTGGCCCGGTTGACAAAATGGCGAAACAAACGTTGAATACTATCGTTGGGGGGAATAGAGCTACAGTGGATTATAAATGGACCGATGGTCAAGGTGGAAATAAAGGCGGTTACTGGATTACAGTGTATCTGACTGGTTGGGGGTTTAATAAGAGGGAGATTGGATCCGGATGGGGGAATAACAAAGGGTACTATACCCCTCCCCTTGCCTTCTTTCTCCCCATAGTGCACAGGATCCATTCACCTGCCTAACATTTTGGGAAAACAGTGAAGCAACCCTCCGCGCAGCAATGAACTGCATATCCAACCCAGAGTTTTGCAAAGAGATGACTGCCATTAAGACCAAGTACCTCGGACCAAAGCCTCACCCTCTCCCACCAAGCAACGCTCCATATATCAGACAAGTCAGCCCGGAGTACATCCCGCCGGAATAATCTTCGCTCTTTCTCCCCCCAATTCTTCTTTTTCCTTCCACAAAAAAATACGGAGACACTCACTTCCGTCTGCTGATTTACATATTCTTTCACCCTTTCTCCCCCCACTGGGACTGGGATGTCCATCTTATTTTCGTCCCTGTTTGGCGCGGCGCAATTTATATATATATATATATATATAAACCCTGTTTCCCTTGGATTCGGTTCTTAGTAAAGCTCGAATCTCTTTGACCAAAGAGCACAAAAAAAGCCCCCAATTTTTGTGGCGTGCCAAATAGAGCCCTATTGTTATTATTTTATTTTATTTTCTACCTCTCCATCCTCCCCCCTCCACTTACCTACCCTTTACCTCCATCCCTTTGGTCCAATGGAGAGCCAGAGAGAGGGAGGGAAAGGGGAGAAAAAAATTATGTACCCGTTTCCAGCGTGGTGATACATTATAGGCGTTTTTTTTTTTTTTCGTTTTTCCTCGTTTGTTTTTCTGTCTAGGTGTTTCATTTCTCCTTCAGGGTCCGGGTTAGTTTATGCATTCTCCTATGATATATTCTTATATCATGAAAATTAGGGATCTGAGGGAAAGGGAGGGGGGGGGGGGGGCAGGAGGGTGGCTGTATCATAACAGTAGCAAACAGGTATTTACGATTGGGGGGATCCGAGCAGTTTATGGCAATTGAGAAATTGGAAAAATGTGAAGGTGAAGTATTCTCAGTATGATATCATTAGCACCACACTGTAGCCAACAACCAGATAATTCCACCGGTATCTATAGACTACCATCCCCATTACCGTTCTTCCGCAATATTACACCAACTTTAAGGGGTGCATAGTGTATGACAACAGTATCTATATAGCAAATGATATAAAATGTCCAATGTGAACGAAGTTTATAATTACAAGAAATGATCTTCCCTCCCACCTTATTTCACCTTCCCAACGAAACTTATGACAACACACCAGCTATATAAAGTTTGCAAAAGTATGATGAGAAAAGAAATGTAATAAGGAAAAAAGGGGGAGGGGAAAAGACAAAGATGGCATTCATTTAATTTAACAATGGCATCTAGGAACCTACCCGCTCGCGGCATACGCCGCCTCCCCAGGGCTAGGATCTGCCTCGATACCACTTTTGGCCATCTTTGCGGCGGAGCATCTAGACATTGTCGGGGAGCTATATTTATACACTTTAGTCAACGCTGCTGCCACTGCTCCGTTAGGAACAAGTATTGAGATGTGGGAACAAACCTCCTAGAGATAGCGTCCGTAAAGTAGAAGTTTTCAATAACCCTCCTCAGGGGCGCCTCACTAGCTTTAGCTCCCTTATTTGCATCCATTATCTGTACTTTATTGCCCACCGCAGCGAGGGACGAGGGCTCAACAATGCCGTAGTGCGTCAGCGCCGGAGAGATCTCCTCCATGCGAGCTCTCAACCCGGCCAAGGAATCGTAGGGCAAAGTGACGCCCAAGAACTCACTCGCTGCGCGGATGATTTTCCAGTCCTCACGAGCGACTCCCGGGAGGCTGGTTGCTGCTCTGGTTAGCTGGACGCGGCCTTCCGTGTTAACGTATGTTCCGGACTTTTCGGTGTATGCCGCGCCGGGGAGGACCACATCTGCGTATTGGGCCCCGACGTCGCCGTGATGGCCTTGGTAGACCACGAAGGCACCCTTGGGGATATCGCTGGGGGATATCTCATCGGCGCCCAGGAGCCAGATTATCTTGGGGGTGGTTTGGGAGGTCTTGGGGGAGGATGGAACGAAACCGATGTCGTAGGCCCCGGCGCGGGAGGCGGCCTAAGACTAGGTCAGAATTATGTATGGCAGCGCCTGAAGGGGTGAGGGGTCATACGCGTTGGAGAATGTTGTATCCATTCCATTCTGGGGTAATGATCTTGTCGGCGTTCTTGTCTACGAATTGGCCAATGATCTTGTAGAAGGCTTTTCCGTCTGTGTGCTCTGTGACCCCGCTGCCGACGATGACCATAGGCTTCTTGGCATTTAGCAACTTCTGGCCGAATTCGCCGGCAAGAGCATTCTTCAGGGAAGCGACGTTCTGGCCGAGATGGTTGATCTTAAATGTGCTGTCAAAGTTCTCGCCAACAAGCCCAACTTCAAGGTCAGATCGGAGCCATTGTTTCCTGATTCTAGCATTCAAAACTGCAGCCTCGTGTCTGGGATTAGTTCCCACAAGGAGGATGGCATCTGCCTCCTCTACACCGTAGATCTTAGAGTTAAATAGATAGTTGGTGCGAATATCGATACCGTGTGCCGGGGGTTGGTTTCCAAGCGGTTGGTCAAGAGCGAGATTCTCTGACCCAAGTCTATTGACCACATCTTTGAGTGCCACCAAAGACTCTACCTCAGCTAGGTGGCCGGCAATAGCTTTTACCTCATCCCCTTTGGGCTGAAGTTTCCGGAAGGCCGATGCAACTTCCCCAAGTGCTTGTTCCCAAGTAGCCGGAATGAACTTGTCGTCTCTCCTTACCAAAGGCATAGTCAATCGCTGAGTCTTGAGTCCATCACAAGCAAAACGGGTTTTATCGTTAATCCATTCCTCATTAATGTCATCATTTAATCGAGGGATAACACGCATGACTTCCATCCCCCTAGCATCCACACGGATAGCCGATCCCAAGGCATCGAGAACGTCAACTGATTCAACAGGCTTTAGCTCCCAAGGTCTCGCACGGAAAGCGTATGGCTTCGAAGTCAAAGCTCCAACAGGGCAAAGATCAATAACGTTTCCAGAGAGTTCTGAGTCGAGATTCTTCTCCAAGTAAGTACCGATTTGCATGTCGTTCCCTCTTCCAGTAGATCCGAGTTCCGGGGCACCGGCAACATCATTGGCAAACCGAATACAACGGGTACAGTGAATGCAGCGATTCATAGATGTCTTGACAAGGGGGCCAATATTTTTATCTTCCACAGCACGTTTTCCGCCAATCTCATGGAAACGGCCTCTATCGGCGCCATAGCGCATTGACTGATCTTGCAAGTCACATTCGCCTCCTTGGTCACAGATAGGGCAGTCCAGTGGGTGATTGGCAAGTAAGAATTCCATTACTCCCTCTCGAGCCTTGTGCACTAATGGAGAATTAGTTTTGACCACCATGCCAGATTGTACAGGCCTGTAATACGGTCAGCAGTCCCCCTTCCAAACCAAGATCTCATTTAACCAACCAAGCGCAAGACGCCACCGGCTTGGGCGCTCTCTCAAGCTCAACCAAACACATACGGCAATTTCCAGCAATCATCAACTTTTCCTGTTGAAGCCATCAGCCTGCTGTTCGGATATTTTGCCCCACTTTTTTCGCGAAAGAGTCGTCGAGGGGGGAGTTACATGATAGCAGTACCGAGGGATGGTAACTCCCGCCTTCTCACAAGCTTGAATCAGAGCCGCTCCCGCCTCAATTTCGACCTTTTTTCCGTCAATAGTGATTTCCACCGTGGCGGACACTCGCGGAGTGGAGGTGAAAGCCCTCCATAACACCGGTGAGGTTGTGAGAAGGCGGCCCGCAGGTTTCAGGCTCCACGATAACCTCTGCCGCATCATCGTAGATGAATTGAGGTCGGCAGAAAGGAGGGAGGGGAGATAGGGCGAACCGATAAATGAAAATGGGTGGATAGGGAGGAAACCTCAACTCGTTGTAGCGGGGCGGGACCAATGGCGACTCCGTAATACAAATCATATTATTACTAAGCTATCAAACAATAGGTTCACTGATGGTCACTCGGTACTTGGCAAATTCGTACCATTATGGAAAGACTCCACAGCGCCTGTGTAGTCTAGATTGCTCCTGGGGCCCCACGACCTGTTGTATCATATTCTATCTCGTGAGCTCTTCCACGATTCCTTCCATAAGAGCTAAACCGAGCGAAGGTTTTCATGCAAGTGCCAGAGGTAAGCCAACAGTCCAACCACAGCTTTGTTTACAATACCAGTATCACGCTAGGGTAGGTAAGTTCATTTCCCTCTATGTATGATATTAAATGACAGAATTGGCCTCGGGTCATTCTCTGGGTAAATAGCAATACTGGTTGGAGGAGAAACTTTGATAGCCAATTTCGATAATCGACTCCACTCTTAGATATGTGGTTTGTAATCATACTTTGGGATGATAAGAGGACACTATATGAGCTCTCTATGAAGCGGTTCAAATCGCGCCACGACGTATCGAGAAGGAGCACCTCTTGTTTATTATAGCATCGATCGGGAAAAGAGTAACTTATCAGATCCCCCGTGAAATCAGATTTATTCACACCCCGGGACACAGGCTAAAACTTTAGTCAAAAGAATGTTGAAAACATTCCTTAATATCAACAGTCTGAACAGGTGCAACCCAGGATAGTCCCCTATCCACTTTGTGATTTAGGGGCGAGAACACTCCCATACATCCCGTACTTCGGTATCAAACCAGACAATAGAATTTCTAGACCCATGACTCGCTATATTACTCGACTTCAATAATGGTTATCACACGAATGATTAAAATCTAAGAACGGCACTATCACCCGACTAATTTAGGCGGGGCTAATGGCTATGGAGCATATCATCATGCCTATTTGCTCGTATCATACAGGCGTCCCCAATTCTCTCAGCCACGCTCCAACAATTTTGCGGAATTTAATTAATCGTTGCATTTGTATTGAACTGGAGTTTGTAAGCAACCGAGCGCCTAACATCATCGCCCCCCCGCAAGGTGCCAAACTCCCACATTTAAACTAAAAAATACAGAGCCTTTGGGGCAAACCAGCAAGCGGACCTCAAAGTGTTGGGCTGGCATTTTTAGTCGCCCATTCACTTGAGCTCTCAGGCCTAATCCTGTAATCGTACCCTCTAGAGGGTACTCTTCAAACCCACTGCGCAGAGGCTCTGATATCGAGATAAAGTTTTTGGGCCCTCCCCCATACAAGGTTCAGTCAGCGGGCCATGTTACAGAGCAGGGTAGTGGGTAACAGCTTTGGCTGAAAAAAGGAAACCCACCTCTGCCGGGAAGAAACAACACAGGAGTGAACAGTTGAGAAAGGGCGTTCCCTATCCCGACAGGGTGAGTTATTTGCTCTTATACCGTTACCAGTGCCCGAGAAACTCACGCTCCCTTGGCCGTCAAGTATCTCTTGCCGCTGGAGACCTCCGTTCACTTCTGTGCCACCATCGAATGCAGAACCCCTAGAGGGCAAAAACACCCAGTCACGTGCAACTCAACGAGGGAGTTGCACAGAACACTCGTAGAGTAAATGAAATAAAATGTAAAATAAAAATCTGGAGTAGCACTGATATTTCTATCGACCGGTGGCGTCATACTATCAAGCAATCATAAAAATTCAAGGGCAAAAAGAGTTGATCAAGGCGAAATAATCCACGGTAAAAGTTGGGGACGAGGTGAAGAAACCGAACCCTAGGACCCACACACACACGCACACTAGTACGTATCCGGAAAAGAGCAAAAAATTAATAAGCGACAAACCTTCTTTCTCTGTCCCTCCTCCCACCTTTTAATTTCACAACGGGAAGTATCTCAACAAACACTCATTCACCTCCTCCACAAATCCTCACCTTACTATTCACGCTTTCCCTGCAGTTATCCCTTAAAGCACAAGTCACCTCGCTGCATTCCGATAAACCTCCTCCCTGTGGCAGCCGTATTTCACTCTGAATCAACAATTGATCAACCGTTACTTTGCTCGCCGCCACCTGAATCTTCCCCTCCATCGTCATACAGTATCCGTTCGAATTGACTTGCCTTAGCGTTTAGGCTTTTTCTGCAGCCACTTCAACACAGTCGGCCATTGTGGAATAACAAGCCACACCGACTGTGTCGTTGTAGCTGCTTTCCTAGGGACCCCGTGGTCCCCAAAAAAAACGGCATAATCATGAACAACTACATCGCGGTGCCTGCAGTTCCAGGCAGCACCCAACTCCGGGGGAGAAGGGAGAGCGCTGTTGCATATGTTCCGCCCCCAGCCGTACCCATAGGTCTTGCACCTCAACGCCCAGCGATGCAAGTGCCGTCTCCCCCGGTCGTTGTTACGTCCTACCCGACACCACCACCCATTCACCATATTCCTCAGGCAGCCCCTCCCCCACCACCTCCTCCGCCGCCACCGCCGGCACCTGCACAATTCTCTAGGCCGGCATATGTTGAGGTACTTCCCCGAATATCCATATGTTTATCTGTACGTTCCTAACACTTCTTTTGATCCTAGCTGCCATGGTACTCCTCCCCCGATGAACCCTTTCCAGCCAGAAGGAGGCGGCGTCCCCTTCTCAGGGATGCAGAAATTTTGACAAAAAACGTTATGAATGTCACAGACATTCCAGCCGATCTACAAGTCCAAGAAACTCCTATTGTTCCAAGATCGCAGCCAGAAGTCTCGGAATTACTTGTTCCAGAGACCACGCAACCCTCGTCTGAGATGGGATCTGTGAACCCACCTACGCCAACATCTACAGCGCCCCCATCTGCTAGCACTACTGTCGTTCAAAAGCTCGTGCCTGCGCTACCTCTAACTCCACCAGCTGTGCCCATAATAAAGTCCAAAGCCCCCAAAGCACCAAAACCAACCGAGGCCAAAGAAGCCCATATTGAGTCTCCCTCATCCACGCCTTCTTCACAAACCACTACAAAAACGGTCCCGACACCACCCGCGCCAGTTGTACCCGCCGTCCCCAAATCATGGGCCGAGCTGGTCAAGACCGCACCGGGAAAGGACACCGAAGGCGCCAGAGTAGCAGTCATTCAACCCAATGGGACATCAAACGGGAAGGCAGGGTCTATCACGCAAATTTTGAATGATTTCCAAGTTAGGCCCACCGGATCATTTACTGTTCCGTTCCTTGAACCGCGTGGCCTAGTCAATACCGGCAACATGTGCTTTATGAATGCTGTAAGTGAAATCATCCTCGTTACTCATGGGTACCAAAACTAAATGTATTGCAGGTCTTGCAAATGCTGGTTTTCTGTGGTCCTTTTTACTACTTTCTAGATTGTGTCGGAAAAGAGGCCGCTCATAGTTTCAAGAGCGAGACTCCACTGATTGACGCTATGTTTGTCATCCTAGTGGAACTTAGATTCGAATAGCTAATAGTGTATAGGATAATGTTCATGCGTGAATTTCGCGCCACCCCAATGACTGTTAAACAAGACCTAGAAGCTCTTGGAGAACCGTTCGCTCCTGAATTTCTTTACGAAGTTATACGTAACACGAAGAGCTTCGCACATATGAGGGTAAGTCCGAGCCTCAGCTGTCCAGGGCCTGGGGTATACTGATTACTAACTATTCGCAGAGAGGACACCAGCAAGATGCAGAAGAGTTCTTAGGATTTTTGTTGGACGGGCTCCATGAAGAAGCGGTCAAAATGATGATGAAATCCGATGGGAATGGCGCCTCTAGCATAAGCGGTGACTCTTCAATGGACGATACAGACGAATCCGGGTGGATGGAGGTTGGTCACAAGCAAAAGACCGCGACAACCCGCACAACTGAGATTTCAGAATCATCTATCACCAAAATATTCGGAGGAAAGCTTCGATCAGTGTTCCAAGTCCCAGCACTCAAAGCTTCCGTTACACTCGAACCATACACTCCATTACAGCTAGATATTCAAGCGCCAGAGGTCCGATCCGTGGTCGACGCTTTAAAGCATCTCACCAAGCCCGAGAAAATTCAAGGCGACTTTAAGTCACCTAAGGGCCCCAATGTTGTCGCTAAAAAGCAAGTTTTTATCGAAACCCTTCCTCCAGTCCTAATTCTGCATCTCAAACGATTCCAGTATGACAATACCGGGGGTACCCAAAAAATTTGGAAAAAAATTGGGTATCCCCTGGAGCTTCAAATCCCTCCTGAGGCTATGAGTTCAGCACAGAGAACAGGGCCATCTGCAAAATATCGGTTAATTGGGGTTGTTTACCACCACGGAAAATCGGCTAGCGGTGGTCATTATACAGTGGATGTTCTACGTCAAGATGCGAAAAATTGGATCAGACTTGATGACACTGTGATAAGGAGGATACGCTCTGAGGAGGTTGCAGTCGATGTTAAGGACCTCGGATCACACAACACATTTGACGGCGAAGAAAATGACGGTTGGGTCAACGGATGGGAGGAGGTAACGGCCAATGGGAGCGGTACTGCAAATAAGGGGGAGGGTGCCAGATACATCGGAAAGGATAGTAAGGTGGCGTATATCCTTTTCTACCAAAAGCTTTGATTTCGGAATCTTGCAAAAATGTTGTCTAGTTTTCTTGATACATTGATTTTAGTTTCTCTCTTTCTTCTCTTTTTTAAATTACTTTCTCTTTCTTTCTTTTTCACTATCTCTTCCCTATCAGCGTCATTTCTCGGGCTCTCTTTTTGGACTCCCTGATCCGGGTGTGCGACGAAGAACGGAAAATGAGCATTGAAGGGAAAAAGGTTTGGAAAAAGGTCATGGCGGTTAGGGTAGGTGCATGGTGCTTTATTTATTCCTTTTTTCCCTCCTCTTCAAATCGATCTTAACAATCGGAGTGTTCTGTGTGCGGTCATGGTATTTGGTTCCTTTTGTGATTATCTTTATTACCTTGTGTACTATGACTATTTTCCTTTTGGGGGGGACGGCCGGAGCAAGTACTCGGGCCTGTTACCGACATTATCCTTGTAAGTATGGTGGGACGATGGCACTCTCCAGGTGCCAAACAATCCTAGGGACTTGATGTCAGGGAGGGGTTTTCTGGAGCTATAGGTGGGCGAGTGGATAGAGGTGGGCGCAGTCCATTTGCATATCAAGGAGTGGCATGGATGCCAGTGCGCAATCTAACATTGATTGGCTAGTCTATAACGGCATGTATCCTGCAGTGGTCGAAGTTATCTGCGTGATATTGAGTCAGAATGGCTAGGACCATGTTTAGCAAATTCGGAATAATTAAGCCTATGGACGATGGCCCTTATTACGAGTGATCGGTCATGATGAAGTTTAGTGATCCCAAGGATGAGGGGTGGAGTGTCATAACAAATCTGGCCGGGAGTACTGTACAGCTGTATGCCCGGGATTTGGAGATGAGATGGAGGGAAGGGAAGAGATGCGGGGTTAAGCTTGTTAGAGTTCTCATCTGCGTCTGAGCGTCTTTACTCGAGTAAATTTACTTGTCCAGCATCCAGTACAGTGCGAGTACCGGTAGAGTGGAGTACCGCCACCCGCTCCATCATAGTCATTCCGGGTCAAGCGAGTCAAGCGGGTTCAAGAAACTGAGGTTAAAGTTAGACGCGGAAGTCACACCAAACATACGCATATACTCCGTAGACACACATGCGTGATGTAAAGTTCTAAGTGTTTAAGCGAGGTCCGAGGGATGGGATACATTCTACGCCAATACGCGCCCATATGTACGCCCACCCTAGTTAGTGTAAGCTCAATCCCCGGGTCCAGCTAACTTACCATACAATTGATCAATCCCCCTTCGAAAGGGCATCCTCCTCCAACCAGAACGACTTCAGAGCAGCAGGAACAGGGGGAAGGGTGCGTCGAGGGAAAAAGAAACACTCTGCCAGACGGAAAAAACACCTCAAATTAAGGATTGAAATCTCCGATCGGGATATCAGAGACATTGGGATGGTCAGTTACTGGACCAGCTCATCCACTCTACACGTAGCAGCCTCCCAGCCTATCACGCTATTCCCCTCCTATAACAATCAATAACCCCTTCCCGTCTTTCTCTCGCCGATGGCCAGTCTCTCCAAACTACATCCATCCCTCACCATGTACGGCGACTTCATCGCAAAGAACGCTGGCGCCGTCTCCCAGATCGAATCGGCACTACGGTCGCTGACCTATATCATACCAGGTAAATAAAAACGCCATCTCCCCCACAGTCCAACGCGGGCTGTCCGCTGACTGGAGAAACAGCCAGGTTTAAAGATGTGGAGTTAGCATCCGAATCGCTTCATAGCGGCATTCAGATACTTTCGCTTTACCATGACTCGCTTCTGGCTCGCGCCGTCACGAAGATGCCCCTTGGCGTGCAGAAGCCGTCGCCACATAATCGGTATACCAAGTTTTGGACACAAAAGAGCCCCGGTTACAAGAAACTCGCGTTGATTGTCACCATGATACAGTATACCGAGCTACTGTGGGAGATGTCGGCTAAGAGAAGAGGACAGAAGATGCGTTGGAGAACTGTCATTATTCTGGAGGCGATTAAGTAGTCCTCCCAACAGTCTTCTTCCAACAGTACCAAATAGTAACATGAAAACAGAGCGATCTGTCGACTACTACTCCTGCGTCTAACAAACTCACGTCCACTGCTCACGCCTCCTCTTCCCGAACGGGAAATCGATCCCCAAGCACTTGAGGAAACCGTGGGTCCAGAGTCCTCTCCTCCCGAGGAGACATGGAAAATGCCACGCACCGGCCTTTGCCTCCCCTCCCTCCCCGCAACAAACCAAATCTCGCAATATCTCCTCACTAAGGTCCTCACAGCGGAGGATATCAAACCGCCATCACAGCTTCTTCACCGGATCCGCGGCACAGGCTACTACGCTGAGGTGCTCTACATAATCAGGCCCGTCATATATGCCCTTGCCATGAAGAAGTGGGCTCGGGACAAAAAATCGTGGAGGCCCTGGCTCATCGGTTTCAGTTTGGAGTATGCTGCCAGACAACTGTCGAAGAGAGACTTTGAGATGAATGTTCCCGGTGGAATGAAGGGGTTGACAGCATTGGAGAGAGAGGAGATGACTAGGAGAGCATGGGGGATGGGTTGGTGGGGTGTCAGAGGCGCATTCTATGAGAATGTTACTGGGTAAGTTTCCTTTCGCAATCCCTGCTGCAGTTATTGGAAAATTGACATGATATATAGACCCTGGTTGAAAGCAATCTCCACTAAACTAGCCGACAAGCCCGCTCTGAACCTTGTAGCGGGTCTCCTCGACGACTATCAATATCTCTGGGACAATTACTACTTCTCTACCGCAACACTATAAATTCAGCCACCAACCAGACATCTCCTATCACCCTTTAATGGCCACACAACCCACATGACTATATTTCTTTCTTATGTCCATTTGAAGATGAAAAGAGAAATCTTGAAAAGCGTATTTTGTTCCCTTCTTTTTCCCCCATGTATTTTCTATCTGTACGAGTACTTGACTAGGGCTTTTCTTTTGTTTCTGTTTTCGTTGTCACTTCTATTGCCGTTATCAATCCTTTCTTCCTTCCCCTCTCTTGTCGATCCCATGCACCCACCGCGACGGGCGACGGCTGGAAAAAGGAGGGCAGGCCTTCTTTGTTCTTTTTGCTTCGTTTCCCTCCCTTGAATTTTGGGATTATATCCATTTTGTAATTCTTTCGTGTAGCCAGAAGATGTCCCGTCTGTTATGATAAACCTCAACAATTAAGGTAATAACAAGATACCCCAAATAAAAAAAATACAAACAAGCGAGTAAAGCCTTGCGCATCCTCTTTCCAATCACAAGCTTCCAGTCTACCAATCAAATTACAATACAAGTACGATGTGATAAAAAAATAAAAATAAAAAAATATGTCCACAGCATTCCCTTCCTCCCGCACAGCCCCTCACTCGACCCACCCCACAAACCCAAACCCAACCTCCTCCCCTATGCCCCCTCCACGGTTTCCAACCCCCTCAACCCCCCAGCCCCACACAGCAGTCAAAAAATCCACCACGCACGAATAGCACCAGATATCATGCATCCACACATGACCTCCCGAGCGCCGCCGTGGATTAACAAGGAACCGCTAAAGGAAAAATTGGGAAAAAAAAGGACTCCAGCGATGGAGGTCGAGTCGGACTTGTTTATGTTAATATGATATTATCGCGGAGTATTTGGGATGTCGGCTTTGCGAGATTGGGTGTATGGTGCGGTGTGGTACGGTTTGTAACGGTTTTGGTGGGGGAAACTGATCGGGATGGACCCTCGAGTGGATGGGGATGGGGTGTGTATTGATGGATTGACATTACGCACCGTCGTCTGTGGTTGCATGCTGGCGGGTATGATAGGGTGGATGAGGGGTAAATCCGGGATCGGAGTCGAGGGGGTAATGTTTATGCTTCGTTCATCTGTTCATTCGTGCTTACATTGATTGATTGTCGCTTCATACGACATTATTCGGAGGGTTCCGACTTGGGCGGGGCAGACAAAGGAAAATAGGAAGAAGAAAAAAACTCCCAGACTAAACGAAAGAAACCGTTATGATACATTGTGCATATCAGTCCACCGTGACAAGGAATCAAAGGAAAGGGAAAAAAAATCTAAACACGCTCTACATAGCATACACCACAGCCAACCGTAACTCGCTCAATCCACCTCCATAGGATCACCTCTCCCCCCGGCACCATTAGAAACCTTACCCTTGGGTACGCTCGACTGGCAGGCCGGACAATTATACAAGGTCTCGTGACAGAACACATCACAGTCGATGCAAAAATGATTGTGGCATACCGTGCAAGCGTACCTACTCGAGACAGAGGTTCCCGTAACGGTCTTTGCCGGTGCGGAGAGTTCTTCGGGTTTCGTCGGGGGATGGGGGAATGGTATTTGGCAGGAATAGCAGTGGGTCGACTTTGATGCTCTAGAGAATAGCACAGACGGTTAGCAGAGGCTAAGGGGGAGAAGGAGACGGGGGTTTACGCTTTCCAGGGAACCTCTACCCAATTTTTTAACGGGAAAAGGTGGTGGTAGGACCTTGCAAGATGGGTGGAGAGAATGAGAGTTAAGCCGCAGGCTGGGCATTCCACTGGCAGCGCGCATACTTTTGTCGAGCAGCGGGAGCAGAGGTAGCCGCCTTTTGTCAGCTCAGAGTGGCTGGTGATACCAAAGTTAGTTGGTACCTGCGAAAGCTGGAACGAGTGATCAGACGAACCATGCACACAATGATGCTGTTTTTTCCACAACTCGGGAGGGGAACCCCATCATGAGCAGACTTGAAGCATTCATCTTCGCAGAACGTGTTACTGGGGGGATAGTTGTATCGAGCAGCAGTTCTCTGAAATGTTTATCGTCCAGAGCGACGCCGTAGACGCCTGACATTGATTAGCAGATATCACGATCCCAACTAACAAAAAGAAACTATACTCTCATCACCGGCGTTCGTCCTCTTGCACAGCTCCCGACACACAGCGACCTGAGCCGACAATCCCACAACGCTCACCCGAATCTTATCCTCAACCAACTGATTAATCGTCTGATGTATGTCCCCAGGATCCGAACTCAACAGCGCACCAAACACAATAACCACCTCCCTCGTACCGTGTGACGGCGCATGACTGTAACAATAAATAACCACTTAGCCTTTCATCTCTCCTTGTTTCATGAAACCTGAATCAACAAGTTTCGGAAATACCAACAATAACGCAGCCCTCGACATCTCCAGCGCATTCTGCAACGACGGTGCCCCCTTCCCTTCATCCAGACGGAGCTTCCCTATGGCTTCGATATGATCCACTGGATTCCCACTCAGATCACTAACCCGCACTGCAAGGCCATCCCGCATTCCCAGGACGCCGAGCTGCGAGATGGGGTTCTGTTCGAAATATTCCCGGACAAAATCGCAAGCGTACCGCAGCGAGAGTAGATAACGCGTAGGTCGGAAGTCCTTCTCCATCATCGCAGAGGAGAGGTCGAGGACAAGAATCAGGTGTCGGATAATACCTCTTTGTAGCGGAGTAGTGTCTTTCAACAGCCTAGTTCGTCAAAGACACACCCCCTCACCAATCATTAGATTTCCTTTTCTTGGAAAGAGAAAAAATAATAATAATAATAAAAAATAGTTTCTTGTCCCCTAACCTCTTCCGTTTCCCAGCTTCCAGCAATCCCGCAACGGTAGAAGACAGACTCCCGTCTTCCCCTTCAACGACGTTATCCCAAGACCTCTTAATGTCCTCCCATCGTTCTCGCTTCTGCGCACCACCGCCGGGTTTGTTGCCATTCTTTGATCGAGCTCCACCACCTCCTCCTGCTGCCGCGCCCCCAGCTCCTCGGTGACGCCCGCCCTTGCTGACGTTGTGAGCTCCGATGTCTTCGTCGTCGGTGGCGATGTAGTCTTCGTCTGAATCCGCCATTGTTCCCACCGGAAAACCCTCACACCGGCACAGAATCCTCTCCTCTCGTCAGACGGTAACAGGGACGTGGTTCGTTCGGGAGCTTGGTAAACCAGTAACAGTAGCTGTAGCAGTCGCAGCTGCCTCGTTGAAGGAAAGTTAAAATCGGGGGGGCAAGTTGCCCACGAAACTGCGGATTACGAAAGCAAAACAAGTAGACACCAGTTCGGGAATGGAAGAACTTTTATCCGATTCACCATCCTTGGATGATATGGTGGCCGTGGTTTATGGTATCATACGGGTATTTCTTGGCGGGGAATGCCCAGTTGGATGGGTAAGTGAAGCAGCAGTCCTAGCCCTACCCTACAGCAATATCCATCCCCACAACACCTAAATTGGTGGGTAGGCCGCAACTGGGCAATTCCCAACAACACGCCTTTAGTGAAAGAGCAAAAGACCCACCACAGCCCAACCTCACGTCCGTTTTCTTGTTTATCGATCGCCAACGAAGTGAGCAGCATCCCACCCTCTCTCCCTGCGAATTTTTTTTTTTAATATATAAAAAAAAACCCCACAGCGGCTGATCCAGAATTCACCCCACAGTTCTCCAAAACCAAATTCCAAAACCCTTCAAAAATGGAAAACGACAAGGGCGAGCTCTCCTTCCCCCAAAACCAATCCCTCCTTCACCCGGCCAACCAGCCAACCAACAAATTCGCTAACAAAATGTACAGGAGAACTCGTCGACCTCTATGTCCCCCGCAAGTGCAGCGCTACCAACCGCATCATCAAGGCGAAGGACCACGCATCCGTGCAGATCTCGGTCGGAAAGGTAGACGAGACCGGGCGCTACATACACGGCGAGAACACCACCTACGCGCTCTGCGGGTTCGTCAGGAGCATGGGCGAGAGCGATGACGCGCTCAACAGGCTTGCCCAGAGGGATGGACTGCTGAAGAATGTCTGGTCGGCGTCTCGTCAGCATTAGGGTGGTTGGTGAGTTTTACTCCTCTACGTGCTACTCGCTATGGGGAGGGGAAGGGAAGGGATGAATGCTGATTTGGGGGGCTCTGGGGGTGCGATGATACAGTGGTGGAGAGCTATCGGTCAAACAAAATATTAATAAAGGGATTTCCTCACCACAAAATTTGTTTCAATGTGCTATGTTTTTTTCCATATTCAAAGTTTTCGAATCCGATCTCCGTCTGCCAGCCTACCCAGCCCCTCCCAAAGCAAACAGACCCATCCATCCCATCCCCCCCCTTCTCTACTTCTCAATAATAAAAGCGGCCCCGGTACCGCCCTCTCTAACTTCCCCACAGAGAGAGGCTCACAGTACCCCCAATCACCCCCCCTTCCCCCTCCCTCCACCCCTCTCCCCGGGAACCTCCCAAAGAGCAACCATCGCACGAGTCTCTAATACGCAAGGATTCCAAAGGGTCCTTCGCTCACTCCGAGATTCCGATTCCTCCAGGGCTATTTCCTAAGGTGCGGGCGTGCGCGAGTGGAGGCGAGGCGGTGAAGGGTTTATAAACGGGAAGGAGGAGGCCGCAAGAACAAAACAAACAAAAACCTGCTGAAGAGCTGTCACGCAAAGAACATGCGTTTGAGCACAGATACGGGTCTTACATCTCATGTCAGCCGGTTTAGTAAAAAAAAGTAACCAAGGGGTTTTGTTCATTTATTAGCGTATATTCTAGCGTGACCATTGAAATCTTTAGAAAGAATGGAATGAAGTGAAGCAATGAAGAAAAAAGAAGAAAAAAAAAGAGTAACTACATATACATGCTATATCCCCATCCAACCATTCATTCACCGATGCCGTTCACGCTCCCCTATCACAAAACAGATAGCAGCCCTGAACCTTTTTTCTCACGGGGGGGCTCGGCTCGTCGTAAGCTTTTCCTCTCTTTCCTCAGCAATGAATAGGAAGAGAGCCCAGTATAAAACAAACTCCCCTCGATCCACCTCTTCCTCTCCCCAATACCGGTACTGCCAAAGCCTATTACCGCGAGTGCATACCAGTATTCCGTAAGACATTACACACCAAGACCAAGAGCCAAAAGAGCATTAATCCTCCCCCCCTCCAACACTAATACCAAATCCTAAACATGTAAACACCCCATTCCAGGCGCAAATACGGTATCCACGTCCCAGATCCATCCCGCTCCTCCGCCATGGCCAAAACCAGAAAGAAAAAAAAAACGCAAATGCAAGGCTCCCCCTTGAAGGCGAGTGAACCCAGGACGTCACGCTAGACCGGACTAGACCGAGCTAGGCCAGGAATAAACAATGAGATGAGAGATGAAAATGAGAAAATGAAAACATTAAAAACATCGAAAACAAAAAACTCCGGCATTGATGAACTTCAGCTTTCTCGCTTGTTTGCTTGCACGCTTGCCCACCAGATCATCAATCACAAACTCCTGCAAACTCCAGGACTCGCTTGCAGGAAGATTAAGACGGGTATCATAGGTAGACAGGTATCACTCGCCGCACGAGAAGGAATAAAGACATGAACGAACAAAGCAGGAACAGGACCAAAGGAGAAAAGGTTTTAGAATTTGGAGCCGTATATGGTTAATTGATTCGATTGCGGATTCGAGTTGGGCAGTGGTAGTGGTGATGGTGACGTCAAGCGGTTTGTGAGATGCTCATCCCCTTGGAATCATGCATGCATCTTCGTATGATCCGTTATCAAGATACCGCTCGCACAAACAGACAAATAAAGAAAGAAAAAAAAGAAAAAAACGAATCATGATCATGATCATCAAACCTACGCTTTTTCGCTTTTCCCCCTTTTTTGCAATTTATGGAGGAGGATAGCCCGATTCGGACATCATTGGGTTCATCGGATCATCATCTGGCCATTCGTCCTCTGTGATGCTGCTCCAGAAGAGCCAGACGGCGACTACGGCGAGCAACGTGAATAATGTCTCGAAGAAAGCGCCGTCGATCTTGCCGTTCGAGGCATCGCAAATGTGAACGCTAATAACGAAGTTGAAGATTTGGCCGATAGCGAAGAACAGCGCTGCGGCTCCCAGGCGGGCTATGATATTATCGTCAGCTCCCAACGCCCCCAAGCTGGGGTATATAAAACAGTAATTTACCCATTGGCATTACTTCTCCCAATACCCTCAGCACCAAGAAGGATTCCAGAATGAGGAAGGCAGCGATTGCTATCAGCGGGAACAGTAGGTATAGGACGTATAAGGCGTAATTCTTTGGTTCATTGATATTCTTGATAGGAAAGTTTCCCGGTTCACCAAAGCCAGTGTCCACGGCGACATATGCTGTGAAAAGACTTAGACCTCGAAGTTCAGTGCTCAACGCTAACGGATGAAATGCGCCTTACCAGTCCCGACGAAAAATGCAAGTGCAGACCCGGCCACCAGTCCCACGGATAGCGGTGTCCCATCGTCAACTAATTGGAATCCAACAACAGCGTTTAGCAACAGAACCCATGCTGTTGCTGCTATCGCGCCCAAATGAATGCCAGTAAACCACTTTAACCCCCCCCCCCAAAATCCATCAGCAACTACCCTTTCCACCAGGAAAAAAGGCTAAAATTATTCTTTTTCTCAAAACATACCACCAGCACTGTTCGATCGGTCAGGAATCCCCCGACCGTAAATACTTCCACCAGAGATACCAAAATATAGAGTATCAAGAATATTTGCATTTCCCTACATGCCGCACGCAGGCCTCGTTAAAAAGTACCCTCCCACACCCTGCGCCAGGAGTTCCGGTGGAACGCGCGTCGAGAACTAACCTTCGCCCCACTGCAGCTCTCTTCTTCTGGGATAAGAGCAGCAGTAATACCGAGACTATGATTGCAAAGGCACACAGTATTATCGAACCTGCCATTGGATACCGGGTCAGTGGCTGTGCATAAACTCAGACAATGGATCGGCCGCTTCGGTGGAACGAAGAAAGAAAAGCAAAACGGTGTTCGCTGGAAAGTGACGAACCCAGATTCCTGACGCGTCCATCGCCAGCCTTGAATCCCTCGAGCACACATTCTTTTCTCACAAAGAATAGCTAGAACCCAAGGTCAGAAACCCCCCCCTCGGTTGCAATAGAAGACGAAGAAGGTAGCCGAAGCGATGGTAGAGTAAAACGTACGTTGCATACGGGTAATGTCGAAGCTCGACAAAAGTCCTATTTGACCAAGCGCGTTGAATCAGTCATCTAAAGTCCTGTTCTCGTGCTCGTGCCATTCTCCATTTGGCGCAGTAGTAGCAATAGACGGGTGGATGAGCCAAAGAAAATACAAGACCTCACCCACCCAACCACCCATCCATTCCATTGAACCCGGAAAGAAAAGGGGACGATCGCGGGGGAGGGGAGAAACTTACATGAAAATTTCCGAACTGTGACATGATTAGAATTCCTTTCCGCGACTCTCACGACCGACCGGAGCGAGACTTGCGGGGAGGGAGGGGAGAGAGAAGGGAATGGAATGGAACGTGGAGGAGGGCGTGGAAAGGGCAGAAAGAAATGAGATGAGTAGGGCTTGAGAGAGTGTGAAAAGGCAAGGTGTTGGTTCGGTGCACCCGTCAGCGTTCCTCTCCGGTGTAGTGTACGAACGAGTACGTTAGGACGGAAGAAGGCGTCTTGGACGCTTGCAGGCTGCAGGGTACAGTACAGTACAGCGAATGGGAGGGAGGAAGGGAAAGAGTGGCTGGCCTGTTTATCGGGGGGGAAGGTTGAGGGAACTGAAAGTTGCTTAAACCTTTCCAACGAATGTGTGTGCTTTGTAGGTGGAAACTGTTGGCAGTGTCGCCGTACCGCTGTAGTCCCCCCAGCCACCGGTCCTTCCCGTCGCGGCCGTACCGGTATGGCAGCTTACCCCGGAACGATGATTTTGGTTCTGAACTCGTCTCCCCAAAAGCTTGTATCGAAACGAGCGAGTGGGATAGAGGAAACTCTGGGGGGATACCGGTAGTGGCAGTGATGCACGAAACGGAATGAACTTCAATACCGTACCGTATCATGGGATTGGCTTCCCTCGAATCTTGCTTGGTTTTGTGGCTCGCCTACCAACTCCCTCCCTTCCCTTCCCTCTTCCCCCCCCGTCCAAATTGGCTACCGGCAGATGCAGCAAACAAGGAGGGGAGGGGAGCAAATAGCTGGGATTGAGTGGAATTGAATCATTATAAAAGGCATAAGGAGAGAAGTTATTACTACTATCCTAATTATCACTGTTACGATATTACTATTACAAAAAAGTGCCGCTTACCGTAGACTTTGACCATCACCATAATTATGCTTCTCCCCATCTCTCCCTCCCCCCCTCTCTCACTCTCACTCTCTCTTACATCCTAGACCATCGCACCAGCTACCGTTACACCTTCAGGCCTCAACGAGACCGCCAGGAACCGCGGCGGGTCAAACGGGCTAGAACCTTCCCCCCGGTCTGTACGAGTACGGCCCTGAAATGTTCAATAGGACCAAGGCTATATACGGTGTCTCTCCTGCCTTGCCCAGTGTAAGACACGATTGAGTCCAACTATTCAATGGTTACTTGCCTGCTCCCCTCCTCCCTCGTTTCCTCATACAAACCTGGCTAAAACGGTTGTTCTGTTTTGCTCGTGCCCTCGTTCGATTCGCTAGAGTAAATAAGAGATCCCCCGTGTTTGTTGTGGTGTCTAGACTTCTTCCCCCAATTCTATTTTTGGGCATTCCGGTCTTGCCAATTTTGCCACAGGCAAGGTGTGGGTTGGTCTCGTCAATCAATCAAATTAGTAACGTAGAGCAGCGGTAGAGTACGAGTACCGGCACCGGTACGGTAGGCAACCACTGCACTGTTCTATTAAAATGAGCTCCATAACCCTGGCCAACGCATCCGGACCCGGAAGCCGTTCCAAACCCGTAGTATTTTACTTACCAGTACTAGTACTCGTACTGTACTCGAGTACACTATTGCTGGTATCCGTAGCGATGTCTGAGAAATATAGATTTCAGCGGACTCGGAAAATTGAGAAAACTCTCCACCTTCCAGTATACGGGTAACACCGTGCATTGTCAACCCTTCTCCTCCTTTCTCGCTCCCTCACCTGTTCTCTTGCCTGCGGCCACGGGTCCATAAATAATTGATTGCCGTAACGCCGGACAAGCCCTTCTTCACTTCGTTCGAGGGAGGGAGGAGGGAAGAGCTTCGCTGCATCAGGATTTCCCAACCTGATCTCCAATGCGTGGCGTCGTGCACCACGCACTCGGCTGCACCCGTCTGCCGTCCACGGTCCAGGCACACAGAACGGGCCCATGGCCCGCAATTGCTTGTGGCTCGCCCGCGAAACTCTTCCCCCTGTCTCAGCTCGCTTACGGTAAGAGATTTGCCATGCCACGAGCCCAATTGCCCCACCTCGCTCTCCATCTGTGGCTGGTGAGTGACCAACTCTGTTTTGTTATCAGCCCAGCACGGCAAAGGGGCTGAAGCCCACCACCCCCTGCCCGGGCGCCATGTTCCGACAATTAAACCTTTCTCGCTCCACGGAATCCACTGCTGCTGGCTCCGACAGAGGGAAGCGAGGAACAGACATTGGAGATATCCAATGCGCGCAGAATGCGCCCCAGAGCACATACGCTAACCATCTTTATTCGGGGGCCCAGTGCCGCAGGGCTGAAGGTGGAGAGTGCGGTGACTTGCTCTGATACATAACTGGGCAGCAGCTTTGTTTTGACTTTGGTTTGACCAACTTTTTTGATCTCCCTTCGTAAAAGTGTATTTTTCCCGCGATTGTTCAGACAGCATGGTACGGGAACCCCAACGTACGGTGGCTAACAGAGAAAGGGGGTAAGGGAGCACACCAGACAACATATAACAGCCCCTTACGATGGCCACGGGCGTCTACGGAGGGAACCAGCATCGCTATTAGTAGGTAGTCTCGGTACGGTAACTCTATTGGCTACACAACAGAATAGCCAACATTTGGCCATATTATCTGGATCAGTAGACTACCGTAGCGTCCATCCATCCCCCCCATCGTAACGAGCTGAACCCGTATCGCTTTTCCAATCATCGGGAGAAGGAAAATCGATCTGATGATACCCTACTCTGGCCCCCAAATATTGCACCTAGGCTTACCACGAGATTACAGTTGGGTCAGTGATATCGCCAGACCCAGGGGAAGCGACCAGGTTCGCCCGTCATAAATCCCAATCCCACCTCCTCTACCCTAGCACGTCTCTATACCGTACCCCTCCCCTCCCTACGAGTATTTCGCCAGGATTCGCCATACCTGGAGTCAGCGAATAGCATGGCTCCGGAACAATCACCCGGTAAATCTCGGCTATTCGTTAAATCCCCAGTTTACCCACGGTATCAAAGCCGTAGCGATAGGACACCGGTGCGGCACTTGTACCATACCGGTACTGGGGCGGTGGATAGATCTGCCCCCGTTGTTCCCGTATCCGAGGGCCCTTTTTATGTTCTTTCTTCGTTTTTCCCAGCTTCTGTCCTGAGTGCACCCGAGCATATCCAACACAGTGTTGTGGAAAGGATACCCTTCGCAGGGGGGTTTCACATCCATGATAGCTGAAAGAAGGTGGACAGCCTGTAACTTCTTCGGCGGATAGAACGGATGTCACAGCATGAATCTGAGGAATGCACAGGAGAATAGTCGTTGCAACCAGCCGCTCACCGTACCCGTAGTACCGTAGTCTACCCACTTTCGCCTTTAGTGGCTGGTGGTAGCAAGGTGTAACAGGACTTGTGCAAATGGGGCGATCCATTACCGTACGGGTAAAGTCACCTTTTTTTGTGGGAGGTGCGATACCGTACCGTACCTGCACGTCTGCGAGGTTCGGGAGAGGTACTGGTACCTTGCATGAATTCCAAGCATGGTCTCGGGATTTTCGAATAGTGGTACCGGTGTTGTAAATTTGCTTACTGTACTCGAGTAGGTTTGAAAGAGTAGCTTTGTAAGGGGAAAAAGAAAAGTCCCCGAAAATGATAACCGCGAGTGATTCCATGTGACGCTGAAGGGTGGTGTGTAGTACTGTACCGGTAGGGGATCGGTCCCTTGTGCTACTTGGGGGGGTATACACATATACTCGAGCACCGGTGCTGGGGAAGGGAGTGTATCAAATTTATTTGCCCGACCCCCCAGAGGTCAGAGAAATCTGAGCTCCTTTTGTAGTTTGAGACTTGTGCTATACTTTCCCTCCCCCACAACCCCCACCCGTGATCCCTCCTCGACGGTAGTTTGTATGATACGCTTCCAGGCTGTGGAATCCGGGGTCAAGCGAAGCGGTGCCTGGCCGGGCGTTACAGACGTACCAAGCACACCGGTAGTCCTTTGTCAGGAGATCAAACCAACAATGAATCCTTGATGCTGGAAAGGGGCATATGAGGACGCATACCGCTGCCGGTACCATAGGTACTCGTACAGTACCAGCGACCCAATCCCCTCGCTGTTTGTATGCTAGCACGCCGCATACCCACGTCCCCGCCGGGTTGAGGAATCGGCGTCATCATGCGCCGGTCGCTGTAGGATCTGAGTCAGGAGAAGTTCTCATAATGCTGGCTAATCTACGAGAGTTCCGTCCTTGTGCTTGATACAATGTGCGGTAGTTGGCCCTTTTAATATCTTCGGTGGATGGCTCCCAAGAACTTCTGGAGAAACGCCCCTCTTTGCTCTCCTTTCTTTCTTTCCTTCCCCCAGCGCCCGGGCCCCCGGAGATTCCTGTGGCGTGAAGGAGCGGAGTCTGAATCTACACTGGAAGGGGGAGTTACTGAAGGAGATACCGTACTGAGGGCTGGTTTGCGATCTTGACCAAGTGTTGTGTCTAGCAGGAGTAGGTGAGATTTCTTGCTGTTAATGCCCCAGAAATTCCCGTTGACCCCGACATATCATACCTTGCTCATCATAATGGCAATAGTGCTGCAGCAAGCGACCAAATCGAGCCGTCCCTGTCCCAAGGCTCGATACGGGTTGCGCACGGAGCATAATTAGTGTCTAACCCATCAAAACCACCCATCGGTAGCTACTCTCGACTGGATAATCTCGGGAGCAGAAATAGTCCCGAATTCTCCTCCTTCTTGCACCGCCGGGAAAGCCAACCGGTAATACATTGAGATACTGCGCTCATGGCATTACCGGGAACAGTGCGGTTTCATTCACAAAACCTGGGTGTAGAATGCCCCCTGAATAGAAACTAAGCGGGCCCGAATATAATAGCAGGGCAATCGGGAGCTCAGAGGGGTTTGATTCACCGGCGCTGGCGGTTTCCCTAGATCTTGACGTGGTGTTTGCTGACTTAGCCTGAATATTTACGACGTGGGCCCCCCGATGAGCTGCTCCACTTAGCCGTTCATAAATTATTAGGACGTTTAGCGCCAAGACAGATACCAACGATGCCGAAGTGTCCGAGTACTTTATATATGGCTGAGCGGTGGCTCTCGGCTGGATTTCGGATCAACCTTTTACCGAAACTTTGAGTGCTGATTCCAGGAGAATTCTAGCACATTGCGGGGACGAGCAGCGGCAAAGCCACCTACGTATATGCTTCAATAGGCAACCCACTACCGTACTATATACGTGTCTGGATCGGGCTTTGTTGTCCTGCCAACTGTCAGCTGCGTTGTTGTGTTGCATTTGCCCTGGATTTCGAGAGTTTTTACTGTACCGGTATCACACAACATCCGAGCACTTTCACGCCAAGACCCAGCAAGCACCAAACCTTAGCGCCAAAGTGTCCTGCCAAATGGAGTAGCGGTTCATCTGATCTGGTTCAGACACCGCCTTCTGAGCGCAGCCCCTGCCGCACGCGACCGAAATGCGGACTAAGAGATAGTCTACCACTCGTAGTCTCTTTCTTTGGAGGGATAATTTAATGGTGCTTCCCCATTAGGGTTTCACTGCCCGAGCTGAAGAGGGAGGACGCGCATTCAATATGCTGCAAGTAAGGAGCTGTTTCTCACCCTAAATGTGTGGGTATGATATTACAGTATCTCAAACTTTCCGGTAAATATTATTAAGGCGATTGATATTTGATGATTCTGGATGGCAAACACATCGACTAATCGGCCCCTTTCCAGTGACAGACTGCTGGGCTACAGTATCATATGTTTCCCGGTACCTTCTTCAATAGGTTATCGGGTACGGCTCTTTTGCATACATTCCAAAGCGTTTTTAGTCATTCGGGCCAGGGCGCGTTACCGGAGGCCCTCCACGGGGACAGTTCCCCACCACGGGCACCGCACAGCTTTTACCAAGACTCATGCTGTGCCCCCCTCTCCAGCCCACCTTTAATTTACATATTATGCAGCTGAAATCAACAGTTGCCGTGCCTTGGCAGATCATGAACTTTCAACTCATACGAACAAAATAAGTCATGCACGGTACCCCGCGTTTGGTGTGGAAACCTCGATTCCCGTTCCAAGTCATCGTCGGTCTAAAATACGGTTACCCCACAAGATCATTATGACCCTGCGTCTTCACTGGAGGAACCTGGGACTTGGGGTTTGCAAGATCTCTTGCCGTGATCATTCATGGGGGCATCACATGGAGAACCCCTGCAGCCGTCAGATTCGGCGGTCATGATGGGAAGTCTCATGATCTCTACAGTGAGGTTAAGCTCGAGCCATAGTTGAGCTACAGGTGCGGATCTATACATAACTTTCGCATTATGAAAGGAAATCGCCTACGGCGCCGTAGCAGCCGTTACTAGTAATTTGGCTTACGCTACTACCATAGCATACTAGGACCGGTACGGGTACCGTGCTCGTACGATATCATGTCTTGCCGGCGCTCCTAGTACGGTACCCGTGGGGTACTAATGCGGTTGGGTAAGCAGTGTCGCCGGCTCGGGACCGGCCTCGTTACTTTGGGAGAATTCCAGATGCTTGAAGCTGTTCATTCGAGATCGGGAGCCCCCTGGATGCTTGTGGGCGCACGGCGAGGAGGAGGAGCTCAGGGACCCCATTATTGCCACCCTGTGTACTCGAGCACGGTACCAGTATCGTGGAGGCAAACCAAGAGACCGCTGTCTTTTTTTTTTTTTTTTTTTTTGCAATGAGGAGAAATGGTCCGCAGAAGGAAAACAAAGAGCTCTAGTCTAAGAAACACTCGACATACCGAGATCCGAGAGTTTTTTCAGCGCCTTTTTTCGTTTCGTCTTTTTCCTTTTTTGCGTTGGGTTTCTTTTTTCTCCCTCGATCCTTCCTTCCCTGTCAACGACGCAATTGACGAACACTAAGCTTTCAGTTGTTTTCTTTTTCCCGCGGCACATTTCGCAAGGTTCTGGGAAAGGCGCTTCTCTTCGTTTGTCCTCGGCGTTTAGCAGTTTAGCAACCCCTCAACGAGTATGATCAGTCGCATGGTGGGGAAATTCTTCGCGTACTCGAGTAAAAGGGGTACCGATGTGCTGTGGTTGCCTCGTTCCCATGTGAGCCTGTTACCGGTATTTTTGACGATCTCCTGAGCTCTAGGTTTTCTTTTTCGGCGGCTTGGCTGATGCTGTTGCTAGAGATCTCTGTCAAGCATCCGATCGCTACCGTTTTTGTATGCAGCTTGGAGCTCACCTCGAAATCCTCTCTCTCTCGCTGTTGAGTTCGACCATCACAATCGAGCGCTCTGCAGGTATGAAGGCATCTGGGAGTATCAGGATTTTATATCACTTGCGAGAAACTCGGAAGAGCAGCGAGCTTCCCGTGACCGCACAGTGACTAAGGTGTCACAGCGGACATCATCGTCATCCCAGGAGCACATGAGAACCCGCACACAAACTTCCGGAAGAGCGGTGACAACCCCGCATCCGTGCCAAAAAAAATTCTGCCGGCATCATATGGGGCGATATTTACCCTCACCTCCAAAAGCTCCCGCCGTTCCGGATTTCTTCCTTTTTCCAGGATAAATTCAGCGTTCGAATGCGCCCGTCGAGGAATTGTTTCAACGTATACTCGAGTAGACTATGTGAGGTGGAGCACGAGTACTTGCCCGGTACCCTCGCAATACCTTTTCCCAACAAAACAGCGCTTCAGGCTGAACGTTATCTTTTGTTATTATTCGGCTCAGAGATTATGCGGTGTAAACGGGAGCTTGTATGTGCCGAGTATCAGTAACATCTAGAACATTGTCAAGTCGTGGAACACTACCGGTTGTGTACGGTAGAGTACGGTACCGCACGGTCGACTATTGCTGCTCGTAAGAATTAATTTTTCATTGGTCACATGGCACAGCGTGGCTCATATTGTGATATTTGTGATTTTCGTGTGAAGCGTTTCTTTCCTTCCTTTTTTTCACCCTTCCTCGTTTACCGCATCTGGATAAGATCTCGGATTTATCCTCTGTGGTCCAAATCTCTATGACACGGGCATTGCGAAACCGTTTACAGCACAGGGCTGAAGCGGCCGCTCTCCTCCCACTTGCCCGCGATAGCTGAGCCGTACGGTAGGTGCGGCATCCTGAAGCGAGGATGGTAGAGGTCAAGCTGCTGGCTCCATGATACCCGCACGGTTCCGCCGAGAAATTACCCCCAAGACTGGGATACGGGATAGCCGAGGGCTGACGTTACCGTAGTATCAGTCAGCGGAGAGGAGCGACTTTGGGGACCGGAAAGACTTTTTAGAATGGGCGAAGGCCGTCATCGCTCACGCGATGGTCTTGGCGAAACCTGTATCACCACCACTGGAAATGCCTTCTTCCCTTTTTCCTCCTTCGTGCGTGCAGAGTGGAGTAGAAACCGCCAAAAGTGAGGAACAGTTCCGATAAGGGATATTGATTGGTCCCCAGTACTGAAGCTACGAGCACGAATCCCGGGACCATAATATCGTCCTCCTCTCCAAGTGCCGGCTCACACAATCCGACAATAAGAGATCATTTTCTGCTCTCCCCTGGCTGTTCGGATACCGTATCATCTCTGGCAGTGCCGGTAGCCTCCAAGACAAATTTTCTCCTTCAACTTATCATATTATTTCGTGTTCCGACAGGCTGCACTATCGGCCGCATACTGTGCAGTTTGCATCCTTCCTCTTCTTGCGCTTGCCCTAATCGCCGCTCGACCAATCACTGCACCCTGGTTCAATTGATCTTTTTTATCTGGTTCTCCTTGGATGGTGGATGGGATGCACGGGGAGACTATCTTTTTCCCCATCCGCCCTCTGCATACGGTATTATGGCAGCAGTCAAACTTTTTTTTTTTTTTTAATCTTCTGCTCGGCGCTTGACACGACACGCTGCTCTGTCTGATCACTACCACTACACCCTTCCTTGAAACCCGAGGAAAATG
>LN891019.1:120239-130491 GCA_900010015.1 Tuber aestivum | reverse complement strand
AGAGGAAAACAAAAAAAAAAAAACATGGAAAAAAACATGGAGAAAAACAAAACAAAGATTTGGCAATTCATCGGACTGATCCTGGGTCTATTGTAGGCTTTTTTTTTTTATACTCGTACGGTGTTTTGTGACTATGACGGGAGGGGGGCAAAGTCAGGGCAGTTGTGCACTAATCTACCGTATCACTCACTACTCACTCACCCCTGGAGCATTGACCTAGCAACTCTGCTTGGTCGGGTCTCGTGCTTGCCTTGGAAGAACCAGCTGTCTCTCTCATCACCCAACAGAGCGTGCTTGACCTGACCACGACCCTCCACAACCCCCCCCCCCCTCCCCCCCTCCCCCCCTCCCCCTTCCGCATTACTCAACCCACCACACACTGAGGTCTCGAACCCGCCCACCAGAGGCAGAATTCATTTTCATCCGCTCTCCGTTCCTCCCACATCAACCGCCGGCAGCCGTGGGCCTGCAGTAGTCCTGGACCCGTCAAAGATTGAAGAACACGGCTGTCCGCCAGCCCCACCACCGTCACCATTCCTCCCACATCTTCTTCCACGCGCCAGGTCGATATACCCCTCCGTCCCCTGGCCCCTCGACCGTCCTCTTCGCCGGATCGTCAACAAACAGAACATCCCCCCCCGACCTCTTCACATCATAACCCCCCCCACGGCCACTCTTCCTCCCCTCGGTCATCCATCGACTCGGACGATTCTGGCTTCTCTTGGAGCGATACCGGTGACTTAGCTGAACAACTTGGGGAAGAGGATCCCCTATCCATTAGACTTCGGCAAACCCTTGACGATCCACGCCTCGGTGGCCCGTCATCTGGCACTCGCTTCTCCCACCGCCGCCCTGGCTCGAGGAGGGTGCGTCATCACCGACGCAGGTCTTCAGCCTCACAGTCATCTCACACCGACGGACAGCGTCGACAAGATATAGAAATCCCCATACCCACCCCAGGACCTAGGAGAGTGTCGAGAGCAGAGAAAGCTTTAGTGTACATCATGATGTGCGGTCGTAATGGCAGCTCCGTGCACGGGCTCACGGGGAAGCCCCTGCTGTAATTATCCTCTCGTTCCCCCGAGCGTGTGCTCTGTCATGCGCAAGCTAACGCTATGGTAGATATTTCACGAGTGTTTTTGTAAGTTTGGGGGTGTTTTTGTTCGGCTACGACCAAGGGGTCATGTCCGGGATCATCACGTACGGAGGTGCTGCCTGAACCCCTTATCGGACAGAGTACTGATCTCATCTTCCATAGTGGCCCCTATTTTAAGGATTATTTCAATCAGCCCACCAGAGCCCAGATAGGGACTATGGTGGCTATCCTGGAAGTCGGAGCGTTTGTATCGTCCCTAATTGTAGGCCGAGTCGGGGATATCATTGGAAGGCGAAAAACTATTTTATATGGAGCTATTATCTTTGTTACTGGAGGTGCTCTACAAACTTTTACTACTGGAATGGGATCTCTAATCTTTGGCCGTATCATTGCTGGTGTTGGTGTTGGTGCACTTTCAACCATCGTTCCGGTTTATCAGTCTGAAATCTCCCCCCCACACAATCGGGGTCAGCTTGCATGTATCGAATTCACGGGCAACATCGTGGGATATGCGTCGAGTGTCTGGGTAGACTACTTTTGCAGTTTTATCGAGAGTAACTACTCCTGGAGGCTCCCGCTTTTTATGCAATGTATTATGGGCACCTTGCTCGCGGTTGGCTCCCTTGTCATCTCCGAATCCCCAAGGTAACAATAAGCGCCATTTCCCTTTTTTCCCTCGTGACTAATGGATCATCCGTAGGTGGCTACTTGATAACGACCATGATGAGGAAGGGATGATTGTCTTGGCAAACCTTCATGGCGGTGGTGATATTCACAACGAGCGTGCAAGGGACGAGTTCCGCGAAATCAAGGGTAACGTCCTCATTATGCGCGCGGAAGGCGAGCGATCCTACACCGAGATGTGGAATAGGTACAGGAGGCGCCTCTTGATTGCCATGTCATCCCAAGCGTTCGCTCAGTTGAATGGTATCAATGTCATCTCGTACTACGTGAGTCGCCCCACCATGTACCCCTTTCCGTTCTTCGGTCCTAACGAGGATAGGCTCCCATGGTTTTCGAGCAAGCCGGATGGGTCGGCCGCGATGCTATTCTTATGACCGGGATCAACGGAATCGTCTATGTCCTCAGCACTATTCCCCCATGGTATCTTATGGACAAGTGGGGCCGTCGCCCTATCCTGCTCTCCGGAGCCATCGTCATGTCCCTCGCACTCTCGGCGATTTCGTACTTCATTTACATTGATGTCCATTATACCCCGAGGATGGTGGTCATATTTGTCGTTATTTACAACGCGTTTTTCGGATACTCATGGGGACCTGTCCCATGGTAGGTTTTGAGATCGCCCCTCTGGTTATCTTTGATTCTGATTGCGAGTAGGTTGTACCCCCCGGAGATCATGCCCCTCAGCATCAGGGCCAAGGGAGCTTCACTTTCGACTGCGACCAACTGGGCATTCAACTGGCTAGTGGGAGAGATGACACCAATTCTACAGGATTGGATCAAATGGCGCCTTTACCTGGTGCATGCCTTCTTCTGCGCTGTTAGTTTCGTTCTCGGTACGTTGATCTGACAATTTACTGTTTTCCTGGCGACCGGAGCATGGCTGATTCTGTGGATAGTATACTTTGTTTATCCAGAAACCAAGGGCGTCCAACTCGAGGATATGGACGCTATCTTTGGCGACCAAACCGTTGCACCAACACCCACCACCGCGCGACAATCACTCCTTCACCCCAGTCGCGGTGGCAGCCCGGCTCCTTCATTCGACTTCGAGACCGCCGATTCAAAGAGGTCGGGATCAGCGAGCCGATCAAAGAATAACCAAGGAGTTGCTGGATGGTTTGGCGGATTTTTCGCAAAATCTGAATACGAGTCTGGGGGAAACTATAGAAGGTTGGATGAGGGAGATGAAGTTTAGATATTGGCTGGAGTTTTTTTTCTTTTTCCTTTTTTTCTTTTCTAAGATTTGTTTTATTTTCACATTTTCCCACATTCAACCTCATCGATTCTATTCATATTTAGTTCAATTTTCCCTTGGCCTAGGATTCCCGCTCCTGTTGGGCTGTCACATTGGGCATTCACATTATTTCTAGGGGTTTTTTCAGGACGCATGGTTAGTGTTTGGAATGCCGCTTATCCCCTATCTCGTACTTCACCCCTACCCCCCCGCCCTCGCTTTCGGCTATTATTTCTTCGCTTTCCTCGCTACTTTGTGTTTGGACGCTATCCGAGAGCATGATTAGAGGTTTTCCTTGTTGTGCCCCTAGGGCCAAAAAAAAAGGTAGAGGTGTGTGGTCTACTTGGTATGTAGCTTTTTTTAGTCTGGGTTTCTCTTTTTTTTATTAGGGTGGAGAATGATGGGGGCCGGCTTTTGTATGTTTCATCACCATTGAATTAGTTTGTCCGAACGTTGTTGCCGTGCCCGCAGTGAATGTGCCGACGAGTTGGCCGATCGTGCATCCTTGGCAAGCCGAGGCGGGTCCCCCGGACGGGTCAACGAGAATACTCGAGTGATGGGTGATGATCGCGGATTATCTTGCAGGATGACGAGCATTGACCTTCCGAAGCTAGGGCCTTTAAGACCATCGGAAAAAGGGGCTTATCTCATCCCCAGGACGAAACCCAACCTCCGGTTTCCCTCCGCTCAACAACGACGGTGCGCAAGGGCACTGCAAGTCTCATCACCTGTGTCTCACCCGGGAGATTTGAGGGCGCGAGATGATTATTATAAAATCTCCCGACACCCAGCCACTCCCCTCCTTACGAGGCTGCGTCCCCGTTCCACGACTCCCCTATAAGGGTCCTACCGCACTGCTCCTCCTCCTTCACCGGACACCAAATAACCCACTACGATGGCCAAACAACACCGCTCGCCGCCGCCGCCGCCACCACCGCCGGAAACACCCCCCCTCCTAACCCTCCCCCCCGAACTCCTCCTCACAATCGCCGAACTCCTCCCGCCAAAGTACCAATCGCGCCTTCTGCGCGTCAACATCCGCCTGGCGAACGTGCTGACCCCCCTACTAAACTCGGCCGCGAACCAAACGGCGCAGGCCGGCGGCATGCCGCTGCTGCACTGGGCAGTCCTCCGAAACGATGTCCGCCTCATACGACTCCTGCTCGCGAACGGCGTCGCAGACGTCGCGCACCCTGGCTACTGCATGTACACTGCGCTCCACCTCGCTGTCGCGCACGGCGGCGCCGACATCGTGAGGGTTTTACTCGAGGGGGAGAATGGTAAAAGTGTTCTTGGCGTTAGGGACTGCTGTGGGAGGACGCCGCTGGGGATCGCGGTTATGAAGTGGGGCGTCGGGGAGGTTGTCGAGATGTTGAGGGGCAAGGGGGAGGGGGAGGTGTGAGGCTTGAGGAGGAGTGTTGGTTTTTATGGGGGATGGGGTTCCCCTTGTCTGGATCGGACGGGGTGGTTTTTTTATTTCTAGCTGTTTTTTGCATGCATGCGTTCGTGTACTGTACGAGTACAGTACTTGTGTGTGTGTTTAATGGGGTTATCGGCTGAACGAGACCACGGCTGGGGGTCTTTACCCTCCGTTTTATGCTATTGAAGTTTACCCTAATTGTACTGTCTAATTCATAATTATCATACCTTCATAATTATCATATTTGTCCTGGTTTTTTTTTCCAACTGTTCATGACCCCAATTTTGTTACATAGGGTAAGGAGGGTGTGAGTGAGCGGCTGTGTATCCTGGGGGATGTGGATAAGGATAGGTGTCCTTCTCGCTCGCCGACCTCTTCCATGGAGTATTACACCCCAGTCTTGCACGGGTTCGCTCGGGCTCGGACTACGTGACTTTGCGACATCCATACTTCATTTCAGCGTAATTGCGGCCTTTCAAAGCTTTGTGCTGCAGATTTATTCTCCCCGAGAGGGCCGCGATCTCTCGGTAGTGCCCGCCCGTACCTTCCGTCCACACCCGTCTGTCTGCCTGCCAAGACGTGCACGTTACCAGCCCGAAAGAGGATTCTGTCAACCCGAATCCAGACGGTAAGCGCGCAGGAACGCGGCTCTCACTCTCACCTCGCCCCTTCCTCTCCCTCCCATTGCGGTAGTCACTCTCCGGGGAAAAGAAAAGCAAAAAAAAGGGAAAATAGGAAAAGCAAAAAAGCAAAAAGCGGTCACCATCCATGTGGCCCCAGCGCAATAAGTTAGGGACAAGCTTAGGTCGTAGTTAGCGGCCGGCACACTTCATCTCAAACTCTCGAACCCCCCCCCCCTCCCTCATTCTTTCTCTTCCCCACCCCACTCTATCGTATCGTGCGCGCTATCTGCTCGTGCCACCCTACTCATTCTCCCTTTCCCTCTGCTGCGGTTACTCACTCGCTAAATACCGGAGCTGGTCTTGAGAGACGGAACAAAACAGACTTGGAAATTGATTTTTACGACGCTTGAGAGGGATGGCATCAGAGATGCTGTTCGCGTTGTTAAGTATGCCTGCTCCTTCCTATCTCTGGCATAAGTGAAACGTGGTCGGAAGTTGGATTAAGCTGATTCTGTGCGGTTGTCGGTTAGGACGCGATGCTGAAGATCCCGATGATAGTGGTATGTCTCTTCGAGTCGGGGGCGGAGGGAAATGGGTGGTGATGGCTGACTTGGATGGAGTAGACGTCACGGACCCCGGCGAATCCGAAATCATCTCTTCGTGGGCCCTCTTCATCCAGGTCACATTGTTGATACTGGCGCTGTTTTGTAGTTACTATTTGCAGCTTAAGAAGATTCAGGCTGTGCATGAGACCGTTATCTCGATTTTTGCTGGTGAGTTGCTTCCGCTCCACCCCCCCCCCCCTTCGGGAGCGAACTGGTGGAACTAATGGAGGGGTGGGGGTTTTCCGGATAGGGATGTTTGTGGGGTTGATTATTAGGCTTACCTCGTCTGAGCATTTGCAAAACTTGGTTAAGTTTGATTATCAGATTTTCTTCAATGTGCTGCTACCGCCCATTATTTTGAATTCGGGGTATGAGCTTCATCAGGTATATTTCCCCCCCTCCACTTCTAACGGGGGTGATGGGGATGGGTGCTGATGATGAGGATGATGATTATGGCGCAGGCGAATTTTTTTCGGAATATAGGTTCTATATTGACGTTTGCCTTTGCTGGGACCTTTATTTCGGCGGTAGTCCTTGGGTATGCTGCGATACTCAACCTCCCCCCCTCTCGCGCTGCAACGGTGGTTATGGGAAAGCTGAGTGGGAGTCGGGATGTTCTAGGGTTATATTGTTCATCTGGTCCTATGGACCCTTCGAAGCGCTCGAGATCTCGTTCGTTGAGGCTATCGGTGTCGGCGCGACGCTTTCCGCTACTGATCCTGTCACCATCCTCGCCATCTTCAATACCTACAAAGTGGACCCGAAGCTTTACACGGTAATCTTCGGAGAGAGTATCCTCAATGATGCGGTGGCTATCGTCATGTTCGAGACCGCGCAGCGATTTCACGGGGAGAATAAGGGACCTGCTAGTGTTGGGAGCTTGTTCAAGGGTATTGGGATTTTCTTCCTGGTGTTTACCGTTAGTTTGATGATTGGCGTATTTATCGGGATTGGAACGGCACTGCTTTTGAAGCATACCTATATACGGAGATTTCCGAAGATTGAGAGCTGCCTTATCCTTTTGGTGGCTTACGCCTCATATCTTTTCTCCAATGGGTGTCACATGTCCGGTGAGAGCCACATTCTGGTTTAACAGGGTTGGGGTGAGACTGACGGGGGGGCGGATATAGGGATTGTGTCTCTGCTATTTTGCGGGATCACACTTAAGCACTACGCATATTATAACATGTCTCGTCGCACCCAGCTAACTACAAAGTACCTCTTTCAGGTCCTGGCGCAACTTTCCGAGAATTTCATCTTTATCTACCTTGGGCTGTCGCTTTTCACAGAGACACAGCTTGTCTTCCGCCCCGCGTTCATTATAGTGACTGTTATCGGAATCTGCGTGGCTCGTTGGGCAGCCGTTTTCCCGCTTTCTAGACTCATCAACTTTGTCATCCGTTACCGTGCACAAGCACGGGGGCGTACCGTAGCAGATGAGCTTCCCCACAGCTACCAGGCTATGTTGTTCTGGGCTGGTCTTCGCGGAGCCGTAGGTGTCGCCCTCGCCGCTGGCATAACCGGAGAAAACGGCAATTCCCTCAGAGCAACCGTGCTTGTAGTAGTGGTCCTCACGGTCATTGTTTTTGGCGGTACAACCGCGAGAATGCTAGAAATCCTTGGAATCCGAACCGGCGTGGTCGAGGAAATTGACAGCGATGACGAATTCGACATTGAGAACGTTGGCGCCTATTACAAGAGCTCCCGGGGCGGAATGGGCCCGGTGGGGGTCCCGCTGTCCGTCGTTCCCAGGGAAGACAGAGACGGCGGCGCCATCTCCACAGGAGGAATCTACGGAAACTCGCCCTCCCCCCCAGACAGGCCGAACTCTGGCATGAGCGGACGGAGAAACAGTCAGCGAAATCGCCCGGAACAGGATATATTCGGCGCGCCAGGTGGAAGTGGCGGCAACGACAGCGCCTTTATGGACGACGACGACGACGACGACGAAGAAGATCTTCCACCCATGAACCCTCGGCAGAAGAACATCGCCATGACAAGAGGCGGCAGTCATAACGTGGGGAACGGTGAGGGAAGTGGTAGCTCCCACCATGCACAGCACGGCGACAATAGCAGTGGTAACGGAGGAGGGGGGATAACAGCCTCCGGAGCGTTAGGTCAGTTGGCCGGCATGTTTGGCGGCTCGGACGACCAGGCCGAATGGTTCAGGAAGATTGACGAGGGTTATATTAAGCCGAAATTGCTGCTGGATCCTGGCAAGGGGAATGGAAACGGGGGTGGGTTTGGAGGTTGAATTCATTTTATACTTTTTTGTTTTCTGTTCTTTTGTTCCCCCCCTTTTTTCTATCTAAGAGACTGTTTATATAGGGCACATTTTTTTCTTTTTTCTTGGGGTTTCTTTTCTTTTCTTTTTCTTTTTCATCACTCGGGTCGGGGGGAGATGGGGAATAATGATAGAATCGGATGGAGGAATGTTTGAGATCCTTTGTGTGTGGACACGATCGAGTCATGCCTGGGTGACCAGACAGTAACCGTGAATTGTCGATATAATGTTGCGGTTTGTGTTTTGAGGAGTAAGGAAATTTGGGGGAAGACATTGTTGATTAATTGTCTGAAGGATAGAAATGAAAAAAGTTCCGCTATAAGGAAAGCGGAGCACGATTACACATGTGAACGTAAAAACACATTTGTGTATGTAGGTACAATTGCAGTCTACACAACACTTGGTTAGGGCCCTTGAAAATCAACTATAGACTACTTTGGTAAACCTTGGGGTCTCTGTGCTAGCGAGTTTGGAGCCGGGCACTCGCACGGCGGTCTGGGACGGAGTGGACCATGAAGGAAAAAAGGTGGCACAGGATGGATTCCTCCAGCCAAGCAGCAGCCCCTTCTTCCCCACCCTCCTTGAGCCAATACACCCTATAATGCTCCTTCTCCCCGGCCTCCCCGGCCTCCCCGATCCCTTCCATATCCGCCAACTCGAGCACAAAGTTCACATCGGGAAGGCCCCTTCCAGCGCTCTTGGTTCCCGCTAGTAGTGTGGTCACAGCCATGATACCCCGCTGAATACACCATTCCCTCTCTGATTCCTGCAGCACTAGTATACGGTGGGGGTTGAGGGTGGGATCTCCGATTTCTCCGCAAGAAGCTGATTTATCAGGCCATGTTGGTCATGGGATTTGGGCCATCTTTAGGAAGGGATGTGTGATACTATAATAGATAATAATAAGGTGTTGGGAATAATGTTATGATGGTTTTAATCCTTGCTGAAATGCTTGATTCGCAATTCGAGATCTTGGCGGTGATATTGGGTAAACATGCTAGAGAGTCCAAACCGAGTGATTGTTGGTGAATAAACACGGACTGTGAAAGAAGTCTTGGCGATCTCTAATTTGGAAACCTTCCAATTGAGCCTCACTCAATCTCGACCTCCACCAACGCATCGCCCAACAGAAAGAAGCTCTACTATCGATTACAACCTCAACCAGTACCAAAAAATGGTCCGCAAACTCAAGCACCACGAACAAAAGTATCCCCCTCCCCCCCTTCCATGCTCCCCACCTCCACAATTCGTGGTAACTAACCGACCCCGCCGCCAGGCTCCTCCGAAAAGTCGACTTCCTAACCTGGAAGTCCGACTCCTCCCACCGCGCCCACGATGTCATGCGCCGATACCACATCCAGGACCCAAACACCTACACAAAGTACAACAGGATATGCGGAAGCGTACGCCAGCTAGCGCACAAGCTTGCGCTGCTAGACCCCTCCGACCCCGTCCGTCGAAAGCACGAAACGCTGCTGTTGGAGAAGCTGCACGCGATGGGGATATTGCCGCAGGGGGCCAAGATGAGCGACGTGGAGAATAAGGTCACCGTCGCCGCTTTCTGTCGTAGGAGGCTGCCGGTTGTGATGACGAGGATGAGGATGTGCGAGACTGTGCCCACTGGTGTGAGGTTTGTGGAGCAGGGGCATGTCAGGGTTGGGCCGGAGGTTGTGGTTGATCCGGCGTATTTGGTTACTAGGTGTGTTTGATACACTTTTTTTTTTTGGACCCGTGCTAATTTGGGGTATGGTAGGAATATGGAGGACTTTGTTACGTGGGTGGATTCATCAAAGATTAAGAGGAGTATCATGAAGTATAGGGATACAGTGGATGACTTTGACTTGCTCTCCTAGGGGATTTGGGTGGCGTGCGGATGGAACTAGAAGTCAGGTTGTATGTAATATACTTTGGGGGTTAAAAGTTTGACTGTTTGCTTCCTGTGTACTGTATCATGGCTAGCTGCGCTTGGTATCTTTGTGGTGTCCTTTGATGCTTACAGAATCTCACCCCAATTTGTCTTCCCTAGCACTGGAATCCCCCCCCCCGGATACCATGTTACACGAGTAATTTCTAGTGGAACCAACGGGGGGGTTTTTTTTTTTAAAAAACAAAACAAAACAGGTAATGATCATTTCTACCCTCCTCCCCCCCATCCCACCGGACTGTGATGCATCCACTGGAATATCATATCATACCATCATTGGATTCTCAGCCCCTCACCATCACCTGCCCGATTCCTGGAACAGAATTTACCGTTATATATATATATATATATATATATATCTCCTGATGCTCCGGATATACCT